>APFE031005909.1:209556-226059 GCA_000404065.3 Pinus taeda | reverse complement strand
TTTTATGTTTTTCTTCATTTTATGCTCTTGATACCATAGATACTTGCTGTATATATTAACTTGCTCATGGTTTATGTCATTTGTTGTTCATAAGTCTCTTTTATGCTTTTGTTTGATTATCAACTGATCAATGTTTGCATTTCAAGTTCTAATAGGAAGCCCAGGTAGTACATATAAGTTTTGATGACTAATGACATGATGGGATTATCTTGTCCTACTACTGATTTGTTTTATTGGTTTTAATTCCAGCATTGCTTATTTCTTAGTTTTGCTTTGTTCATTTAATTTTCTGCAAGTTAGTGATTAGACTATTCATATCATTCTTCAGTTACCAAATGGTGAGGGATTGTAGAGTGAATGTGTAGCTTAATCTTAGTTTTATTTCATGCAACTTAGATATCAGATCATTCAATTTGTGTATGACTACTTCCTATAGCAAGAGCGAGTCAAATGATGAGGGGTCAAAAATCAGTTGATGTGATATGATTAGTTTACTTTGCTTTCAGTCTTTAAATTGCTTTGAGTTTAGTCTTTTCTCTTCTTTATAACAGCAGCAAGGATACTGGGTTCCATAGTCATAGTTCACTGTTTTGTTAATTAAAATCTAGGCACATCTTGATTTCATCATTGTAAAGTTTCAACACCTTTGGAACACTTTGAAGTTTGGAAATTATTCATTGAATACACTTGTCCATACTTGATTACTAGAATCACCATCTCACACACCATCTCACATTAGGAAATCAACAAGAAGATAAATCCAAAAACAAACCAAAAATTAAAAATGACAAAGGAATAAGAAAATGGTTATCTTGCATAGATAGTGCACTTCACTTCAACAGTTTACGACTCCCGAATTGACAATTCATATAGAAATTTAGAATACACTAAATTGACGAAACATTTTGGTGCCGTTGCCGGGGAAGTGAAACTAGGTAGCCAAATTCTCAAAAAAAAAAAATATAAAAACAAGAAAATTTCAAGGAAGGTAAAAATTGATGATTTCTCAAAATATGCTCTCCTCTTGCACGTAGTGTGACCTGGAGGATCAGAAAAGAGAGTTATTGATTTAGTAATTTCTTGAGTATGCTCTCTTCTTGCACCTTGAGTGATCTAGAAGATCAGAAAGAGAATTATTAACCCGAATTGAAGAAATAAAAATGATATGCATAGAGAAAGAGATTCTAGGGGAAGGTTTATAACTAGGGCCAAGAGTTCAATTTTTACAACTCCATCCACTCCAAGGTACAAGCAAGATACACCTCCAACATCTCCAACTCATACTCCTAGCCTTAGGATCCCTGGAGCTCAAGAGGCAATAGTTGAATTAGGAGACTCTCCCACACTATCCACCGAATCTAAGTTAGGAAAAGACCCTTTCTTTACTTCTAGAGGAAAACACATTGTAATTGAAGAAGTTGAATCACCTGAAGAAGAAAAGGGAGAAATTCCTCCTCATTTGCCATTGGTAGAAGAACCAGAGGACTCTGAAATCTCTGAAGAAGCTATCATGACAAAGGAAGTAGTAAATGGATTTGGAGGAGGTACAGGTAGAGGTAGAGGAGGAGGAAACAATGGAGGAGGTAGAGGTAACAACGGGGGAAACAGGGATGGAGAAAACTCATTTGGATTTCATATAGTTGATGAGGAATCTCGAACAACAATGAAAAATATCTCACCATCTGTCCTCCCAAACTTTTATGGGTTGAGAAGTGAGGACCCTGAAGCATTTTTGTTTGAGTTTGAGGTCGTGTGCTGAACTTATGATTACATGGAAGATGCTCAAAAACTCAAGTTGTTTCCTTCAACATTGAAGGGAGCTGCTCTAAAATGGTTCATGGGATTAGTTACTCAATCAATTAGGACTTCGAATGACATGAAACAAACATTTTTTGATAGATACCTGGACTATTGTATGCCCACCAATCATAAGGACGAGGTATTCAAAATGGTACAAAAAGAAGATGAAAACTTGGAGGATCTACTTGAAAGATTTCAATATAACCTCAAAAGAGCAAAAATGAGTAACCTAGATGAAGAAACCTTGAAAGCCCTTCTACTAAAAGCCATTAGTGATGAATGGATAGATATTTTGAATATGATGGGGAAAGGAGATATATCTCAACTTCCACTTCATGATATAGCAGAGCTATGTGTCCATCTCTCAAGGGGAAAATCTAAAACTAGAAAAGGGCCTAGAGATCCTTCTCTCATTAGAGAAAATAAATCTGCAACTGGATCAGTGAGTAGGGCTGAGATTGACAACATGCTTGATGAGTTCAAAATAGATATTTTGGGGAGTCTTAGTGAGCAACTACACACCCTCAAGATACAAAACAAGCATAAGGAAGAAACTGAAGCTTTAGCCATCTTTTGTCCAAAATGTAGAAAGAAACACACTCTAAGGGAATGCCCCTTCGATGCAAAAGTTGTAGAAACATGCGCGATTTGCTCAGAAAGCCATGAGACCAAGGATTGTCCTTCAATTCCTTGGATCAAACCTGTCTTTCAAGAAGACCCAAATTCAATTGAGTCTCCTTGTTTTGTTTCAAGGAGACCTTGGCAGGGGCAACAAAATCAAGGGTTTAATAACACCATGAACTTTCAACCCCCACCAAGTTGGAATCCTTGGCAACAACCTTGGTCCCAACCTCAAAATCCATTTCAATCATGGGTACAAGGTATGCAAAATCCTTATGGGAGATTTGCTCAATTTTACCAATATCCTCCATATTTTCAAAACCAACAAGTTCCACAACCTCCAAATTAGAATCCACAACTTTCATTACCATTTCCACAACAACAACCTTCTCAACAGAATCCAAATTCCCAACTCTTGCTTCCATTCCAACAAAAGACAAATCAATTACCTTCCCAGCCATTGCCAAATCCAAACAATAAAAATCCTCAAAATGCTTACATGGTAGAAGGACAACAGTTTCCCACCTATATGATTGTTCCTCTCAATGATGTACAACTCAGATCTGGTAGAGTTTTAGACAAGCCTTCTATAGATACACAAAAGCAAAGCATTTCTGAGGAAGAATCTCTTAAAGCCAATAAAGGTTCTGAAGCATCTCCTCAAAACCCAAGCACTCAAGAAGAAAAAGAAAAAGAATCAACCCCCACAACTCCTATAGTCAAGCAACCTACATTTTCATCCACACCTCCTTTTCCTGAAAGATTACAAATTGATAAAGGAGTGGAAAAACAAATCTTGTTGCCTAACTATGATTTTCTAGATGAATTAAAGAATGTCTGTATCTAGATTCCCTTGTTACAATCCATTAGATAAATTCCTATTCTAGCCAAAACAATAAAAGAGTTGAGTCTCAAACGACCAAGAAGGAAACCAAGAGATACAAGAAAAATCCACCTGGTAGGAAAAATTGCAGATATCATGATGGGAAAAGTTACCATGCAGAAGCATGTAGATCCTGGTAGTCCAATTGTCAAAACACATATCAATGGGGTAGAAATTCCAAATACTTTGATTGATTTAGGGGCTGCTATCAAAATTATGAGTAGACAAACTATGGAACAACTAAAACTTCCTAATCTTCTTTTTACACCTACTTTACTGCAACTTGTAGATTGATCAATTATTAAACCAGATGGTGTATTAGAAGACATTCCGGTCTCCTTAGATTCTTGGGAGTATCCAGTGGATTTCATGATTTTAACTCCCAAGAGTAATCTAGGAGGGCATCCACTTATTTTAGGAAGACCTTGGCTAGCCACAGCCGATGCTTTTATCAGTTGTAGATCTGGGGATATGTATATTTCTGATGGTAATTCGACAAAGAAATTCAATCTGTATCCTCCAGCAAAAAAAATTACAGAGATAGGAGATAATGAATGGGTCGACGATGAGGACACTATACAACCTGTTTGTACTACTTTTGAAATCAGTGAAGATAGTCAAATTCTGAACACACTAGAAAACTTTGAAATGTCTTCAGAATATGACCACACACAATTTCAGTTAAATTTTGATATTGAGTATCTATCATCTAGAAAAATGTCTCTTTACTCTATGGAAGAGTTTGGTAATTCTGCCATTGAGATTTTTCCAGGTAAAACATTGAATATCAACAAAAACTTGGAAAGATCACAACAGGAGAAGCTAACCAAAATCTTGCAAAAACATTCTACTGCATTTGCATGGGAGTATACTGACATGAAAGGTATTGACCCTAAGACTTGTATTCATTACATCTACATTGAGGAAAATAGTAGACCAATCAGACAACTGCAGAGAAGGATGAATCCAAATCTTAGAGAAATAGTGAAAGAAGAGCTCCAAAAATTACTCAATGTAAACTTCATTTATCTAATTTCAGATAGTTGATGGGTTTCTCCTTTGGTTATAGTACCTAAAAATAATGGTAAATGGACGGTATGCATTGATTATAGGGAATTGAATAAAGGGACATTAAATGATCACTTTCCTTTACCCTTTATCGAGCAAGTATTAGATACTCTAGCAGGCAAAAAGTAACTTTCATTTCTGGATGGTTTTAGTGGCTATAATCAGATTCAGGTAGCACCTGAAGATCAAGATAAGACCACATTCACCTATCCATGGGGAACTTTTGCTTACCGAGTGCTTCCTTTTGGATTAGGTAATGCACCCACAACATTTCAAAGGGCAGTACTAGGAATCTTTTTTGATCTAATCCATGATTGTGTAGAGGTCTATATGGATGATTTTATAGTTTATGGTGATTCATTTGAAGAAGCATTAGAAAATTTGGAAAAGGTCCTTATTAGATGTAAAGAAACAAATCTTTCATTAAGTCATGAAAAATGCTTTATGATGTTTACTGAAGGAATTGTTTTGGACATCATATTTCAAGAGATGGAATTAAAGTTGATAAATCAAAAGTTGAAGTCATCTCCAAGTTGCCTATTCCAACTTGTCAAAAAGATGTTAGAATTTTTCTGGGATTTACGGGGTATTATAGAAGATTTATAGAAAACTTCACCAAAATAGCATCTCCACTCTTCAAATTGCTTACAAATGACTGTGAATTGAAATGGGATCCTGATTCTCAATCATCATTTGAAACTTTGAAGACAAGAATATCTGAAGCACCCATTTTGAGAGGGCCAAATTGGAAACTTCCTTTCCATATTTCTACAGATGCTTCAGATATAGCTCTAGGAGCCGTGTTGGGTCAAAAGGATTTAGTTCCTTATGCCATTTACTATACCAATAAAAATTTGACTCCCACTGAGTTGAACTATACTGTAACTGTAAAAGAGTTTTTAGTTGTTGTTCATGCAATCAATAAGTTTAGACATTATATAATAGGCTATGAAACTTTTGTCCATACTGATCATTCTTCAATTAGATATCTAATGAACAAACCTATTACTAATGGTAGAGTTACAAGATGGCTCTTACTTTTACAAGAATTCAATATTACTGTGTTGGATAGACCAGGAAAACAAAATACAGTACCTGATTTCTTGTCAGAATCCAAAATACTAAAGAAGATTCTCCTGTAGAGGATAAGTTTCCAAATGAATATTTGTTTGTAGTAACTACTAAGACTCCTTGGTATGTAGATATTGCTAACTATTTGGTTACAGGGAAACTGCCTCCACATCTATTTCCTAGTGAAAGAAGAAAAATTATTGAGGAGAGTTCAAAATATTCATGGATTTCTAATGAATTGTTTAAAACAGGGCCAGATTGTGTGATCAAAAGATGTGTTCGGGAAGATGAAATGCCTGACATCCTCAAGGCATGTCATGATGAGCCATGCGGTGGACACTTTGCTGATAAAAGGACGGCCTATAAAGTCCTTTCTTTAGGATATTATTGGCATTCCCTTTTCAAGGACACAAAAGAATATGTCAGAAGGTGTGACAGCTGCCAAAGAGTAGGGAAACCGACTCTTTCAAATGAAATTCCAATACAGCCTCAGGTACTCATTGAACCCTTTGAAAAATGGGCTTTAGATTGCATTGGACCCATTAATCCACCATCTAAGCGAAAGAAGTATATATTGGTATGCACTGATTATGTCACTAAATGGGTGGAAGCCAAAGCATTACTTTCTGCTACTGAAAATTCAGTTGTTAACTTTCTTTATGAGGATATTTTTACTCGCTTTGGTGTCCCAAGAGAAATTGTGACAAATCAGGGAAGTCAATTTACATCCAACATAATGAAGAAGCTGATGCAAGAATACAAGATCAAGCACAGGAAATCTACTCCTTACCATCTGCAAGAAAATGGCCAAGTGGAGTCTACAAACAAAGTCATTGAAAGTATCATCACCAAGACTATTCATCTACATAGAAGAGATTGGGCTGAAAGGCTTCCTGAAGCCTTATGGGCCTATAGAACTACATGGAGGAATACAACAGGACATTCTCCTTATGAACTTGTTTATGGGAAAGAAGTACTGCTCCCCATTGAATTTCAAGTTAAAACTTTCAAGATGGCGGTTCAGTTGGGGATGGACTTATCAGAAGCTCAAAAACATAGAATGGAGCAGTTGAATGAACTATATGAGATTAGACAAGAAGCAATTCTAAGAACTGATCTAGTTCAACATCAAAGAGCTAAGTAGCATGAAAGATTTATCAAAGAGAAAAAGTTTCAAGAGGGAGATTGGGCACTACTATTTGATTCCAAGTTTAAAGACTTCAAAGGAAAATTTCAGACTCATTGGCTTGGTCCATATGAGATCGACAAAGTCTTTAACAATGGAGTGGTAAGAATCAAGACTATTGATGAATTTCAAACTCCTCTTATTTTGAATGGCCATAGATTAAAGATTTATCATAAGCCACTCTCAAAAGAAGAATTTGTCAAAATGTTTCAAGAGAATGCTGCAATAAGGTTGGTGAAGAAGAATCCTTCTTCCCCACCAACCTAGCCTTTGTTCCTTTCTGTCCAAAAAAAAAAAATTGTATAAGCCTGAAAACCAATCTTTGATTGGTAGTCTTATACAGAAAATGTAGAGTGAAAATTAGGGACACCTGACACTCTATATTTTCCAAAAAAAAAAATCTTCCTTTCTTTATCATTTCCATTTTTCACTCCACTCACTTCATCTCACTTCATTTCATTTCCATTTTCACTCCACTCACTTCATTTCACTCCATCTCATCCATTCCATTCCATCAATAAAAGTTTTTTTTCCATGATCATTTCCATTCAGATAGTTATGGTCTAACTATCTTTGTTTAGCTAAGTGGTTGTTGTGCCAAGTTTCCGCAACCAGAATTAGTTTCCGCAGCCAGAAGCAGTTTCTGCAGCCACCACTCTGTTTTTCAAAATTACAGTCAAGGTGTTAGTGCAATAAAATAAAAATGCAGGTATGACCAAGCATGAAGACATGGACATGGGGCATCCACAGACATCAACAGGGAGCAATTGAGTCAGGGCTACTGGACAACAAAGACAAGGATTCTAAAGGTATGGTCAAAAATTTATTTCAAATAGCAATTAAAGGCACAAATTTGCATATTTATTGAACCATTAAAGATCACTGTGTGCAATGATTATTATGATAGCTCCACTACCATTCCATGACCTCACTCCATAAATCATACATTTACTCCCTAAACGGTCTCATGATTACTTTTCGGGTTCAACTCATAGATGAACTACACTCCCGCACTCCACTTATATTCATGAGACATGACCTATGTGGATACGGCTCCTCTCCACCGTACTTTGTGCAGTCATTTTATCAACGTGTAACGTCTCACGCAGCCGTTTAATTCAAAATTCCGATGCCATTTCACTCGTGTTAAAGCTGCACTTCATTAGTATATGCCTCCATTCTATCTCGGCTGTTCATCCCTTGTTCCGCTTACAACTCCTGAACATCCCAATTCCCGTATCCATTTTCCATTTCGGCCATCGTTCTTCCACAAACAGAACCGTCTTACCCCTGATAAAACCCTCATACAATACGCAGTTGAATTTCAGAATAGAATTTTTAACAAAGGAAGATGGGACGGCTACTGAGGGCAGAGCCGGAAGGGCTGAAATTTTTAGAAGGGTACCCTTAGGCAAAGGATTGCTGAAGAAAGCCAAATGGCTTCGTTTAATCCAGAAATTCAAAGGCCATAATAAGGAGGTCACGAAAGCCTTTGCAAGGTCTTTCAATGACTAGATGGTAGAGATTGGAGACCTGAAATTTACGGTCACTGAAGCCTCAATTGCTGCAGCTGCAGATTTGCCCCGGGAAGGTGAGCGTTGGTTTAAAACAAAAGTTTGGATGAGAAAGCATGGAGAGTCATATTGCATAACCCAGGTATGGATGTTACTGTATTTACAAGAGGGATTCCTGTTAATGCACTGAAAGAAGAATGGGCAGGCCTACTATTAATCATTCAAAAATTTATTACTTGTGAAGGCCGGTTTGGTACGATGTACATGTATCACACTAGGCTCTTAACGAACTTTCTAGAGAAACAAGCTCTTAATTTGCCCTATTTCTTACTGTTGAGTTTGAAAAATATGAGTAATACAGTCCAAAAGAACATAGGAGATAGAGAGCCTCATTTATATCACCATGGACTCGTGAGGATTCTAGTTGAAAAGAAAGAAAAATACTTGGGAAAGGTTTCGAGTGAGAAACTATTTTCAAGAACAATCTAAAGCCCTGGGAAGCAGTACACCAAAGGCATCGAGAAAGAGTAGGAGAAAAGGAAAAAGTGTCATAATCCAAGACTCTCCTATTGATAAAGCTAAAGAAACTATTCAAAAAGAAAAAGAGGAAAGAATTAAGGACAAAAAGCAAAGAAAGTTGAAGGGAAAGAGGAACTTACAAGATGTTTATCAATCACTAGAACCATCTATAGAGGAAGATTATCAAGTGTTATTAGAAAGACTAGTGCATCTCCAAAAAAAGGCTGCCACAGCTAAGAAGGAAGAAAAAGGGAAACAAATTATGGAAGAGGAAAGTACTAGCCCATAGTACTTAATAAGGAGCAGCAGACTCAAAGGAAAGTGGAGGAGAACACAAGTAAAAGGACCCCACTTCATTGAATTGGGTGGGGAAACACCTGAGAAACATCAAGTGGGCCACAGTCCACCTCATCCTCTGCCTGATATTGAAGCTAGCCCTTCTGATGTTGCTGAAAGCCCTTCTCGGCCAGAACTAGAAGACAATCCTCCTCCTCAACAAGACTTTGAAGCCAACCTGAGGCAAACACTTGAAATCGATCCAAAACAACAAGAGGTATATGACTACCTCGAATCTTTAGAGAAGACAGCTGCAGGCCTGAGCACATCATCCATTCTGCCTCACATGACACAAGATGCACAGGTCCAAGCTTTGAAACAAGAAGTGTTTGAATTGGAGGTTCTAAACAGGCACATCAAACAAGAAAACGAGGCATTAAAAGAGCAAGGCAAAGTGGACAAAATTATTCATGATAATACCATGTTACATATGGGTTTGTGGGAGAAGAAGAACAAGAAACTAAAGAAGAAGTGCATAAAGTTGAGCAGGGAATTAATCAATCTCAAGTTCAGATGTTTGATAAGGAAACCCAGGATGGTGGTAGCACCAAGAAAGAAGAGGAGAGGACTGGATGTATTAATAGAGGCTTCAGAATACATAGACTAAAGGGATATGACTAAATTTTGGTTGCCTGAGGACATGCAACACCTTCACAGTGGGGGTATGTTGAGTCCCAAACTTACACCTTCCCTACATCCCTTTTTAGCCTTTTTCTCCGGTTACCTGAACCTCTAAGCTATCAAATCACTGCATAATAGTTTAAAATGAGTATATAAATGGTTTCCTAACTATGTTTTGTGACTGCTATTTGGTTTAGATTTTTGTTCAACCAGCTGCGGAATCTGCCACTTTCTGCAGCTAGAATCAGTTTCCGCAGCATTTTTGTTAAACTGTATGCTACAGGTGTCCATTGAAGAACTTATCCACATGGGCAAGCCATAAAGGATGTGGACATGGAACGTGTCCCCTTGGTTCAGCCAAATCATCCATAGAAGCCCGCAGTCAAGGCCGGTCAAACGATGGTCAACACAAGGAGTTAAGCGGTGGCACGACTCTGTTTTCAGCACGAGGAGGATTGCGTGGAAAGGTCCTGAGTTTTAGGAGGTGTATTAACACCTAGGGATTTCTCATCGACCGAATCCAACAAATCATCTCTTGGATTTACTGTCCACGGCCACCATGCTACTATAATTCTGAATTTTGTCTTTTACGTGCTTGGCTACCAGCGCAGGCCGTGTTAGTTTGTTATGTATTTTCTGCTATAAATAACGCATTTCCATATGCGTATATCTAGTTAGTTGTTGTATGTAAAACTTGACTGTTGTAAGAGCCTTTGAGTCGAGACTTAGTCTCTATTTCATAACTTCTTTGCAATATATGAGAAGACACTGATTTTGTGTTCAATTTCGTGATTGGTTCTGATTGACTAAGGGTGCAGAGGGCCCCTGTACACCAAGGTCTTGTAGCTGATGTATAGTTTTATGTTTTTCTTCATTTTACACTCTTGATATCGTAGATACTTGCTGTATATATTAACTTGCTCATGGTTTATGTTATTTGGTGTTCATAAGTCTCTTTTATGCTTTTGTTTGATTATCAACTGATCGGTGTTTGCATTTCAGGTTCTAATAGGAAGCCCGGGCAGTACATAATAGTTTTGATGACTAATGACATGATGGGATTATCTTGTCCTACTGCTGATTTGTTTTATTGGTTTTAATTCCAGCGTTGCTTAT
Source organism: Pinus taeda (assembly GCA_000404065.3). NCBI lineage: Eukaryota > Viridiplantae > Streptophyta > Pinopsida > Pinales > Pinaceae > Pinus > Pinus taeda. The sequence goes on along the minus strand of APFE031005909.1, from coordinate 215,324 downwards.
TTCTTAGTTTTGCTTTGTTCATTTACTTTTCTGCAAGTTAGTGATTAGACTATTCATATCATCCTTCAGTTACCAAATGATGAGGGATTGTAGAGTGAATGTGTAACTTAACCTTAGTTTTATTTCATGCAACTTAGATATTAGATCATTCAATTTGTGTATGACTACTTCCTATAGCCAGAGCGAGTCAAATGGTGAGGGGTCAAAAATGAGTTGATGTGATATGATTAGTTTACTTTGCTTTCAGTCTTTAAATTGCTTTGAGTTCAGTCTTTTCTCCTTTATAACAGCAGCAAGGATACTGGGTTCCATAGTCATAGTTCATTGTTTTGTTAATTAAAATCTAGGCACATCTTGATTTCATCATTGTAAAGTTTCAACACCTTTGGAACACTTTGAAGTTTGGAAATTATTCATTGAATATAATTGTCCATACTTGATTACTAGAATCACCATCTCACACACCATCTCACATTAGGAAATCAACAAGAAGATAAATCCAAAAACAAACCAAAAACTAAAAATGACAAAGGAATAAGAAAATGGTTATCTTGCATAGATAGTGCACTTCACTTCAACAGTTTACAACTCCTGGATTGACAATTCATATAGCAATTTAGAATACACTAAATTGACCAAACAATGAGTACGCCTATTAATGTGGCTACTAGATCAAAATATTATCAAACTCCTACTCTGACAGCTGAGAAAGAGAAAGAGGCCACTCGTTCTTCTTCTGTCCCGAGTTCTGGCCCTCTTCATATCGAGTACCCTAACCCTGATTCCACCATTCGACCACCTTCTCAAGGTGTGCTAAGGAAGTCCTCATACAATCCCAACGCTTGAGCCACTTAGAACTATAATATTGTTGAGGATTTGGCTCAGGCACCATCAGCTATGTCTGCTCTCGAGGTACTCGAAAGCTGTCCATCTTAGCGAAAATCCTTGCTATTGGCCATTGGGGGTATTGATCCTACTGATTCCAATTTAATATGTTTTGATCTAGAGAACCACGTTTTGCGATTGCCTCATCAGATAGCCTTTCTCATTCAGGTAATCATCAATGAGAAAACCATTCATAGGATCGTCATCAATGAAGGTGCTTCCACCTACATCATGACAGTTGCTTGCTAGAAGGCAATTGGTTCTCCTACTTTGAACCAATCCCCTAACACTTTGGAAGATTTCGACGAGCATGATTCGCGACCCTTTGGTGTCCTACCTAACCTTGCCATTACTTTTGAGGGAAAGACTATACACATCGAGGTAGAGATTGTTGACGCTAATATCGATTATAATCTTCTACTCGAGCAGAGTTGGACCCATGCTATGCATGCAGTAGCCTCCTCCCTATTCCACGTGACCCATTTTCCCCATTAAGGGAATATCATCATAGTTTACCAACTTTCCTTCTTTGCCTCTTCCTCCTCAGATTGCAATGTTTCGTATGTAAAGCACACTAATGCTCCTTACGAGAGTGTGGGGGCAAGTCTTTTTAAAGATTCTGCCTTGATGGGAATTTTTCCGCTTCCACCTTCTCATGTTGCCTCTGTCAACATTATCTCAGTCAAATCTAATCCTTGGGTCATACCTTCACCAGATCGTGTTGATACCTGGGGTGAGGTTATGCCACTTAGTCTTGCCGAAATCAATTACATGGAAATTGTCCAACCTCAAGTTCCGTATCCTTTGATTTTCCTGTTTCAAGGACTTCTCTCGATACGTATTCTCAATCCCCGTGGCTTGGTGCTTTGAAATCTCCTGATCCCTTGGCTGAGACTTTTCTCGCTGATGAGAGTATCATGGAAGTAATGTCTCTCGATGAACCACCTTGGAACGATACTCATCATCGTTCCTTGTTCCTGCCTAGCCTGATGGTCATGTCTCTATGTCTCGAAGATTTCTCTTCTCCACTGCCTATTGACATGTCACTTTCTCCTGACATTGTCAAGACCTTTCAACTGAGGGCCCCTTAACCTTTACATGGATTCAGGTTTTTTTTCCCTCCTCGAGTTTTTATAGATTGCCCATTTTTTCAATGGGGTTTTCATCTGACTCGTAACCCTCCCTTGCCTAGGGGGCATGGGGGAAAAGCCTTATATGAGTTCTACTATATTATTTGGCCAAGTTGATGCTTACTCATCATGTCAATGGTAAAACTCTGGTGGTCATCTGTGTTGATTGATTACCTAAGTCGGAACATGGACTCTCTCAAAAAGTACTATGCTTAGGTCATCTTGCATGGTTACTTGTGTACATTAGTGTGTCATTAATTTTTGTGCAGTGTTGTTTGGTGTGTTAGTTTTGAAACATATTTCTTGTTTACTATGTTTTTCCCCTTCTTTGCAGATGTTTCTAACTCCTCACATCGGTTTCGCTAAAGGTGCTTGCTGTAGTACCCAGAATCTATCCTCCGCGGCATGGGCCATTTATGATCCTCATAGTGAGTTGATTGATCTTTAAGGTATTTGTTTAGGTCACACAACTGATAACATTGTTGAATACAACACAGTCATAAAATTGTTTTCAGAAGCCATTTCTCTTGACATTCGGGAATTGGTTGTCAACCTGAATTCACAACTTGTTGTCCTTCAACTCAACGAGAAATATTTTGTTAGAAACCCTCAGATATTGAGAATGTATCTACGTATTCATCTACTGGAACAAATTTTTTATTACATTACATATCATCATATTCCTAGACGCATGAATAAATTGACGGATGCATTAGCTAATTATGTGTTGGATAGACATTTACAAAACATGTGAAAAGCCAAAACAAATCATTTGTACCATAGTAATCAAGAAAATACAACATATATATATGGTGATAATGTTTGATACATCAAAACCCCAAAAAATAATATGTCTATTCATTTAACATCGACGGCTCGCAGGCCTCATATATCCGTGGCACCACAGGGGCTTCACTGGGGGCACAATACCATACCACGTGGGTTCATATTGGGGGATACATATTGAGGAAAAAATGGCATAATATATTGGGAGATATATAGAGGGTAAAGGGTTTTTATATTGGCAGGTATAAAAAATGGAGGTCAAAGTTAATGAAAAAATATAAAGGGGTATAAAAAATGTTAGCGAAAAAATGGATACCTACAATATCTAGTGGAAGTAGGGGTTTTTTAAATTGGGAAGGTGTATTGGGTTTGTATTGGTAGGGGGTTAAAGAATGTGATTTTTAGGGGTATTTTCCAATATGTAGTTAAATTAAGGGTATTGTTTAATATGCCACGAACGCAAGTGATAGGTCAGAGGTTCATTGAGTGAAGCTCCCGTGCGTGGCACACAGACCTCAAAAATATAAATGCTGGACCTAGGAACTAATCAGCATGGTGATCATGGTAACATGAAACTGCTCGTGCAACACGAGTCAACAGTCGGCGGATCCGGTCTGATACTGCCACCGTATGCCTCTGGTACTAGTGCGGGATGTCTCCCACCTGGGCATACTCTAGGATACCACGAGTCAACCCCTCAAGGTTCCTCGCAACCTACTCCTCGTTGTCACTCCCCTCCTGATAAGGAGTGACATCAAATTGGTGAGCGACGCACCTGGCTATCGGGTAAATCCCGGTAGGACGCTCTAGTCCAACATCTGCATTGATGAAACAAAATGTTATAAACACACATATATATATAATAATTAAAAAAATAAAAAAATAAAAAATTGATTTTTTACCTTCATCGTCGAAATCCTCCCCATCTAGTAGCGACATGTCTGGATCTCTGTGGAAGTCAGTACCTCTGTATGGCCAATCCTCCACTACGATCAGCTATTGTCGTAGCCATGAAAAGGAGGCGGTCCTGTAAAACATCAAACGACTCCAACGAACTATCCGTGGGTCTCATGGCATTGGCAGATCTATCTCAGTCAGTTGGTACTGGAAGAGCGGAACCTGTTCTAAGAAAAAGGTCACTAGTACAGATCCAAAGAAAAATTTCTTCAGATTCACCACCTTAGCTTCTGTCAGCTAGCATTTCATGTTGATATTCATGGCTTCTGCCCAATTTAAGATCGTCGGTGTTGTACAATCGATAACATATAGAAATTTTGACTTGTTAGTCTTGTGCTCTGCTTGGAACCCATCCACTCTGTTGATAGTCAACAATAGCACTCTTAGTGTCAGATCTCACATAATGGCAATCTCAATCTTGCCACTCTAGAATTTGGGGGCTTTTGGGTAATGTTCGACAAGTAGCATGGATATGCTTGCCCCAATCGGTCGTGACCCATATAGGTTGACTGGTTCCCCTCTCTGGGGCAGTCTTGTGATGAAATAGATGTCTGAAGTTTCTAACTCCAGTTCCTGGTCACCAATGATAAGTATTTCCAAATTTATCTCCCAGAGGCTAATTAGGTATCAAAGTAGCTCTGGTTGAGCCCGCATCCCTGGTGTGAGAAAGAACTTGAGGAGCCCATAGTTCCTCAAGGCATTCAAGCAATTCAGATCATTCATTTCTTGAGTGTCCACATCTTTGTGCTTGCGTTCTTTCCAGTCTACCATTTTCTACGATTCTTTCCTGCAAAAACCATGTATTCAAGTCAATAATAATTTATGGCAAGTAAAATTTGGATTCAAACAGTGGATTTGAGAGGAAAATGGTTTTTTCCTTGTTCACGGTGCTCGCGTGCCTGTTTTAAAAATAGTTGCGTCGATGGCACGGTTGGGCATTTTAACAACCCTCGGCCGGCGTGATTTCATGCCCTAAAATTGCGCTGACCAAGAGAAAATTGTTTATGCCAAATCCTCCCTTAGAAATCCAAAAAATGGATGAAAATGGGAATAAATAGTATGGAAATGGAGCTTAGTGACTTGGCTCTTACCTGCAACTAGCAGCTTGACGAATGGCCTCCTAGATCTCCCGTAATTTGCTCTGGAAAAATTAGGGCAAAAATGTGTGAAATTTTTTTCACATCAAGGTAAAATGGAAAATGGTAAAAAAATATTTACTTTTCTCTCCTTTTATTCAGTTTTTCATGAAATATTCTGCTTTTAAGGTATTTTTGACCTGTTTTGCCTCAAGAATTGGATAATTCACTTTACCTTTTTGTGCAACGACAAGTGATGGATGTTCGACGATGGTGCCAAGTCACCTTTCAGATATTTTCTTGACTCGTAAAACTCAAATGAAGAGATTGTCAAGTATTTTTCCCTTTTTACTCGTAAAAGAGAAGAAAATGGGGGGTTCGCTTTCAAGCTCTTTTATGACCCTTTAAACATGAAAATATAGTCGAGCCCTTGTTGTTTCAAACTTGTTAATAGGATGCGAAACGTTATGCGCCCAATATATGTTTACCCCTGTTTCGGGCTGGGATGCACTATTTACAAAAAAGGTACTCCTTGATTGAAATGGTCAAGCAGTTTTCCCAAGTATCATTTTCTACCTTTTTGGGCTCGAGAGACACAAATGTATGAAAAGGGACCATGTGGAGTTTTGTTTTCCGTGTCTTTTTAAAACTCTCTAAACATGAAAAAGATACTGATTCACATCTTTTTCAGACTCGTTAAAATATTAAACGACCTTGGATTCGACACCATGACGAACATGAGCTTTTCCTTGTTAGGGCTAATTAAACTTACTAGGTCGGATTAGTCCGAAGGATGAACTTACAGTGCAAGAATATGATATCCAGTTCAAGCTTGTGATTAAAACATAATTGGGGTACCTACCAGGAATGTTGGGGGAAAATTTGGAAATCTAATCAGTTGTGTCGACAGCTCGCTCTTGAACATGACACTTTC
>APFE031005909.1:182947-201973 GCA_000404065.3 Pinus taeda | reverse complement strand
CATCCAAGAATTCTTCATTTATGTAATGTAAAGGAGGTTGCCCCCTCGAAGAGGCTGAATTCTAAGGCGTTGATCTATCTTTTCTATCTTTTCTTGAGCTGGTTTCATAACACAAAATTACCAGTCGGTCTTCCTATTTATAATAAAAATCACATGTGCAAGGCTCGCAGAGGTCGCCAAGTCACATAGGAACTGAATTTACCCTTATGCGACTTGTTGGCATTATGACACAGGTTTGGCACTATGACACATGTGTTGTCCTTTATGGCAACTCACTCAGATGACAGATTACAGTTCAAGCTCTCAGAATGAAGGAAAAAGAGATATATGCAAGTTCCACTCAACCAGGCCATGTATACACGCGGGTTCACCGACCAAAAGGCGCGTATGCATATGCATGCACTTTCACACAAGGAAAAGCGTGTACATGTGGGAAAAATTGGTTTTGGTCCATGGTATTTGGTCCTTGGTATTTTGACCCATGGTATTGATCCAAGCTATCTTGACCGAAGTATTGACCCCAGGTATTTGGTCCAACATATTGCTTCTAAGTGGTTTTGGTCCATGGTATTGAGTAAGGCCTAAGACTATAAAAGGAGGAGAATATAATTAGGCAAAGGCCCTCAAGTATTTAATATCTAATGAAGAGCAAGATCTAGAATACTGGCGATTCGGTTATGGTACATAGATGGATCTGGATCAAGGAGGAACCTGAGCACTTGAAGAAGGATAAGCTCTATTGAAGGGTCAAGATCTTAAGGCTTGAAGAGAAGTATCTTTGTGTGGTTTTTGATCTTTTATAACTGGCGCATGTCTTGATCTGGGTATAAACTAATGTCTAAATAGTTGAAAAGGGTAAATCATCTTTTATAGATCTGTATGCAGGTTAAGTATAGCAAAGGTACGTATACATGCCTGTTTAGCAATTCAAAACAACGTATACGCATGTTTTCCTTCATATAACAGCGTATGCACACAGGTTTGACACATTGAAGTGGCGTATGTCTCATAAAATATGTTTTAGCTACTTTTGTTTTCTGTTGCAGTGTTCTGGGTTCTGGTACTGTTACTGTATTTTAGTTACAGCATTCAGAGAAGTGATTGTTTGATTCAATTTTGGTTAAGTGCAAGGGAGATTGATAGATGCAGATATATTTTGATTTTTGATTGATGCTATTGATGGATCCAGTCTAAAAATTTATGAAACGTGGTCCCTGGAAGAAAATAGAAGGTTGTAGCCTTATGTAGGTCAGCACCTACGTACTAGTACATCATCTAGTACAAGAGCAAAGGGGGTTGTATCTCCCTTCCAGGAGAAGCTAGAGAACGGGAGAAGGTTGTAGCCTTCTGTAGGTAGAAGTTTGCGTACTGGTATAAGACTGCACTAGTATAGAAATACTGTAAAAATAAGTTTATTATTTAAAGAAGATAGAGACAAATTGTAGCAGGTGGTTTTCACCCACATTGGGTTTCCACCTTATATCTTGTGTTCTTATGTGTGATTGTCTGCTCTGTTTTTTACTATACCTATTACTGCTTATATGGTTATGATACATAGATTAAAGATCAACTGACTAAATAATAAGTTTACAAGGTATACACTGGTTTCTCTAATCACAGTTGTGTATATATGCAAGTTGCATTAACAGAAGTAGCGTATATAAATCTGTTTATGGAAATGAAATATTGCTAAGTTGCTAAAGCTGATTCACCCCCCCCTCTCAGTATTGTTTCCAACAATCCATGTGACCTAGTGACCTCTCACATGAGGTCGTGAAATCGCAAGGTCGCAAAGGTCATTGGGTGGTCATTGCAGGGATTTGCGACCTTGTGACCCAATGACCTCATTAGTCGCGAGGTGACAAAGTTGAAAGAAGAGTGAAAGGTCATCATTTTTCGTTTGTGACATAGCGACTGGACTTAGACAAAATGAAGTAGGTCACAGGGTCACAAGCTTTAATCTCATGAAATCTTACTTCACGCGACCTGCGACTTAAGCAAAATAAATGAATGTCAAGTCTCTTAAAGTTATACTTGTGAAGGGATCCAAATGGGTTTTGCTAACTAATGAAGCTTTGGAAGTAAGTGATAGATATAAACATAGTATATGGTTTCCAGGGTTTTGAAAAGGCAAGAATTTTGGAGGGTTGTTGTAGTGGCTACAACAGGTCCCTATGATTTTGTCAAAACAATTTATGGGGAGGGTCGTGGCCATAATAGGACCTGAGGTGGGAAGCCCCAGAACATATATCTAAAGAAAATAAAAGCACTAAAAATTAATATCATATATACCAAAGGTAGCATGACGATAAAAATGTTCATGATGAAAAACTATTCAAACCTAAATAAAAATGAATCAAAGAAAAAGAGATAGGCTTAACATGAAGAGTTTTTTTTCATATTTTTTGTTTGGTTTTGTTCTTTTATGCAGTGATCAAGAATCCTATTAAAAAAAACCTATTATAGCCCTTGCATAATACTAGTAATCATAAATCCCTTACATAATATTAGTAACTACAAAGAAGCAAAGGTTGCACTCAAAATAACTCAAACAAGATATTTATTATTATTTTATCATTGCAAATGAGGAGAATCACATATTATATAAAATGGAGTGCTCATTTCTTATAATGAGTTACAATAAGTGGGATCAAAACCATGAGTATTTAAAACCACTTACACAAACTATGAGGACTATTACAATAATGACAATATCTCCCTCAAAATGCTCATGAAAGGGTTTTTTTACAATATAATAATAAAAGTTCCCTTAAAAGGGTTTACATTGAAATCCTCACTACATTAGGATCATATTCTTCCTCAAAAATCACAAATTCCATAGCCATATATGTAGCTAGAATTAAGGAAAATGTTTTCAACAATTTCTCTCAATATTTGTTGAATTGAACTAAGGTGTCCAAGGTAGATAGGTTATCTGGCATGATCAACAATCAACCCTTATTGTTGGATGACTTATATAGAAGATGCAAGCCCTTAAAAATTCGCTGTTTATTTATGTGAATATGGGTATAAACTTTTTAAATGTGGCATTTTTTGCACCAAATCATACATAACATGATGGAAAATATCCATTGATAGGTTAACATTTGGTATAGTCCAAAATTGATAAACATGACAATATATGTCTAATTTCAAGGATTAGTATTCTCATGATAAGTATAAGCTTCATTGAATAGTGAAGGAATCTCATTAGGAATGGAGGTACTAATAATAATTTTAGTCTTAAGGGTATGGAGAATGATGGTAGTAACTATTAGAGGATTAGAGGCCCTAGCTTGGGTTGAAAATCACATTAATATTTGATAATGAAAAATATTTTTCTCATCATCAAAAATCAATGTAGTGTAGCATGTGTTTGAATGTTATTCTTGTGCATTCCAACATGAAAACATCTGTTAAGACGTTTTCCCAATTGCATTGATTTGTAATTTTCCATTATTATTCCACTGGGGCAGTTCATCACAATAGATCGTGTAATATTCCATCATTCCATCACAATATATATTTATTTTTCATCATTCTCCCATAATCTAATGCATTTGCAAAAATTAAATGTATTATTCATTTTATTGAATTTGTTTTTTAGAAAGATCAGAAAACCCATTAAACATGGTTCAAAAATGGACATTATGCATAAAAGTTTCTTGTTATCCCAATCCAGGAAAAGTCATGATTACATATGTTCTATACAATATTGTGGTGAAAAAATACTTCCAAAGGAAAAGGAATCTACCTGGAAGGACAAGAAACAATGAAGCATATTATATTGCACTGATAGAAGGATTAAGAACAACTAGGGATATGGATCCAATGGAATTGTAGTCTTCACTAATTTTGAACCTGTGTGCAACCAAATGAAAGGCACGTACCAAGTAAAAAAGGAGAAGTTAAAACAAATGCATGGAGAAGCAAAAATATTTCTAGTCAATTTCAATCATTTAGCATAAGTCATTGCGTAAATTTTTATAGGATGTCTAGTGATCTATTGTATGGGGCAATGGCAATTCAAGATTTGTGTGTCAAATATGAATTGGTGTAAAAAATATCTCCATCAAAATTTATTTATGGACATTGTAATATATTTGTGATATGTTTATGTTTTATAGTTATAAATGTGGTGTTTTTAATGACCGTGTGTTTCTTTCAATACTATAATATGTGTGCCTCCACTATGTAAGTGCAACTAGGTGAACTTGACATGTTTTAGAAAATTTTGTATTTAATTCTAAAAATGTACACTTCAAAATTTGTAGTTTTAGTATTGAGTGTATTTGAAATGAAGAATTTACACCAAATAATTATGAAGAAACCCTTAGATAGTTACATTTATTTGTCCCATTAATTTTCTGATTTCTTATCTTTTAAATTTGTAAATTTTAAATATTTTGAACGCATAGGTACCTTGGGTTTTTCTAAGATCATAATATATATATTTATATTATTATATATTAATATAATAGTTATATATATATATATATATATATATATAATATATATATATATATATATATTTATATCGAGGGCTTGGATCATCACGTGGGCTGGATCACACATTGGTCTTTTGAATTTATAAATTTATGTCTCAAACTTCTTCAAAAACTCTATCACAAAAATTTCTTCTTCTTGTAAATAATCCTTCTAGAATTTGTACTACTACTTGAACCAATCAATGTATGGATATATTCATATCTCTTCCATTTCACTTTTATGTTGATCATTCATATCAATAGGATATTTATTGTGAAACAAAGTCAAATTTCCACAATGATCACATTTTTTACCACCAACACATTTATATTGGTAAGATAATTCATGATTTTCTCTTCCACATAGAATTTCAGATATGAAATCTTGGATAGTGGAAGGAGGAGGTGATATTTTCCAAAACGTTTTACCAAAATTAAGGAAGGTGCCATAATATAATTAAAATTTCACATGATAATGGCAACAACAAGTGTCACATATAGTGATAGGTTTAACATACCATGGTTTTTGTTGCACAAAAGTACTAATTGATACATTAATTCCACAATTATGTTCTATGAAAATATTTAACAACTCTATCTGAGTGGTGTCCAAGATATGTTTTGCATGTTCTTCATACTGATGTCGTGTTATTCTTTGCCGCATGAAATCCCTTATTTTTGGTGAAACACATGAAATTTTCATCCAATATTCATATATTATTCTTTTAACATCTTCTCCAAGTCTATATTTTTATGGTTTCCTACAAATACCTATCCAACAAGCAAGCTCATCATTTTCATCTATTTGTAATCGAAATTTCCAATGCTTGTGCAATGTTTTTTGTGATGTCCCTACTGCTTTTGCCATAGATTTTACCCAATGTTTTTCTTTAAAACTTCATGAAACCACTATCATTTGTATTTCTCTATGTGCATCTAGGTCACTTTTCTTTCTAGATCTTCCAATTGATTTTAGAGCACTATTTATGTTTTGAATCACATTTTCCTTCACCTTTTTATCTTTCGTTGATCTGTGAATGCGCAATACTGATGTAGTTTCTTTTAATTTCTTCGATGTTAAAGGATCTCTCAAAATTTGAGCTTGAACTATCACATTTTCATCTTTGAAGAACTTATCAATAATGAGATTAACACTATATCATATAAAATGGTCAGATTTTTTATCTCCATATGCGCCAGTGTTAACATTTTCTAACATCTCATCATCGATATTGATTTCATTTGTACATATGAGAATTTAAGGTAATTGAGTATAAATATAGATTAAATAATTAAATTAAAAAATAGAGTTCATGAAATTTGAAACTAATAAATATGTATAATTTCAATAATACATGACATATATCTACATACCTAAGGGTGGTTCAACTTCTTCACTTGAATATCTTTCAACATCTTCAACAACATCATCAACCATTGGTTTATTTTCTTCTTCACTTTGTCATTCAACATTTTCAATATCATCATCAATGTTATGAGAAAAATCTCTCTCTATTTACTTTGCAAAATATTTTTCAAGTTAATTCATCAAATAAAAATTAAATTCCACGGTACACTATTAAAATCTAAATATCATTTATAATATCTACATTTACATACTAGTTCAACTTCTTGTTGAGATTGATTCTCCCTTTCAATATTTAAGTGTTCGTCCTTATTTCTTTTGTAATATTTTATCGAGTATTCTCTACGAGCCTCAATGTCTCTAATTTGATCATATTTTCTCTTGCAATTTATTTTATTCCCCATGATAATTCAATCTATGTAGATTTTTATAATCAAGCCCAAAAATGTCAATTTCAAAATCTAGGCAAAAAAACTCACTTCCAAAATTTAGCTCAAAAAATTCATTTTCAAAATTCAGCCCAAAAACCTAACTTTAAAAATTCAGCCCAAAAAACTAACTTTAAAAATCCAGCCCAAAATTGTTTTTTGTCCAAAAATTAGATTCAAAGAAGTTTGGAATTCAAAATCTGCACATGAAGAATGTGAGTGTGAAAATGACATTTCTGCCGAGTTTATTTATAGCGTTTGACCAAAACAGTTACGTCGGAGGGTCGCATCATTTCAATTTCACGACTGACGGAAAATATGAATAGGTTTTTTGGTTGAATTTTTTAAATTTTTAGCTGCAAAACGTTTTCTATTTATTTTGACATCCGTTCAAGGCAAAAAGTAATTCAGCCGGTTTTTCAATTTTTTTAATTAATTAATTAATTAATTTTTATTTTTATTGTTCGGCCAAAAAGTATTAAATCTGTAACAAATCAGCTCTGTTCACCTTTCTCCAATTTTAGAATGGTTAAAATCTATCAAATATGGTGAATTTACTTTTGAAACCAATACCGTCATTGACATAGTTGAATCTACTTTCAGTAGATATAAATTTTATGGAATTTCATAGATATTTGCTAATTTTAAATAATTGTCTAGTTAAATTGTCTGAATTTTTATTTTTATTTTTATTCATTTGTTTTTTTCTGAAGGTCATTATGATTAAGTGAAATCAAAATTATGTATCTTCCAAAACACAATGTGAAAAAATATGGAAAATTTATGGTGCATTACGTTGGTTTGTCTTCTTTAATGTGTAGTTTTTAGATTTTTAGTTTTAAACTAATATGTTGAGAAACATGGTGCTATGTTAAACATCTTCAAAATCTATAGTTTTTTCATATTGGTTCAATTCAAAAAATTCTAGTAATCATGATATGCATCTGTTGTTTTCATAGCCATACCGAAGTAGAGTCTATCTAGATTGTTGCAACAATTTTAAATTTTTAAACACAAGGTTAAAAAATAATACATTGGGGCCAAAAAACATGTCTTTTTATGAATCCATTGATTTTTAAAGAACACACAGTCAAATAACTGCCAAGTTGACATATCAAATGTGAATATTTTTTTTTATAAAAAATAAGAAATAGAAAGCAAATAAAATGTTTGACAATTTTTTTTTTTTTACTGTAAAATAAAATTTTAAACAAAAATATTACTTGGCTTGCTGAAAGTTGAAAGATTCTAAAAATGATATTTTTTTCTCAAAAAGGGGCCAAAAGTGTAGCCCAACTTCACATTTTCACCCTAGGATCATTCCTTTTCCCTTGCATTGGTGACTTGCACAATCCCTAGAGAGAGGCTTCTCAATCAACTGTGTATTGTGTAGTCACAGTTCTTAAGAATGTCACCCTTGGCTCTTGGACTTTCCCACGGCGAAAATCCTTGTCTATCCCTCTTGTGCCATTGTGTAATGCACACTTCCAATGCCCAGACCTCCATCCCCTATCTCCTGAGTTTACACTCTACATCCAAGAAAGCCCCTCTCTTAGCTTTTACACACTGTCCCATCACAATCAACACCTCATATGAGAAAATGAAGATAGATTAGGTGATTTTGGGATTGATGTTGTGTTGTTATGAGTGAAATTCATTTGTAGGTGCTATCATCTTATCATGGCAAGATGATGCTCAAGGAGGTCAACAAGAAGAGGTTCCAAAGAGGACACTTGTGGAGATAATACACACAAATGCTATCATGCACGAGTAACAGAATCTTGAACTAGGATAGAGAGATGGAAACTTATGTTGACTTAGAAGGTTCCAATTCTTATCTAGACCCTTTGGAGGTGGAAGATGAAGCACATGATAAATCAATCATGAAGAGTTGAAGAAATAGTAAGAAAGAGAATGATTTGGCATCGATACATTACAATGAAGTCTCATGTCATATTCGCCAAATTGTAGCTTCTCAAAGTGTGAACACAAGAGTGTTATTTTGATGTATTTTTGTCACATTTTTGGTGCAATATAATTATGTAATTTCGAAAATTGGAAAATGTAAAATGTGTGGAAGCCCAAGGGTCACACTTGGAATGTGAAAAATCACTAGGAAGTCCAAGAGTCAGGTAGGAGATCAAAAGTCACGTGGGAGCTCAAGAGTTATGAGGCAGGTCAAGAGTCAGATGTGAGGTGAAAGGTCACCTCATTTGTTATAAATAAATGCTCATAACTCAAGCAAATTGACTTTGGACTCTTCACCTTGGTTTCTCTAGCTTGGCATAGGAGAGAAGATCATTCGTTGGAGGAGAAAATGGTGACTTAATGATCCACTATTGGGGTTAGTGTTGCATCATTGTAATTGTGTGCTTGGAATTTTCAATTAATATCTTGAAGCTCTTAGAGATGGTGCACTTTCATGCATGTATCATGGATGTTGTAAGACTATTATTTTAATGTTTACAATATATGTTTGTGTTCATACATACTAAAGGAAGTAAACTATTTTGATGGCTTTGGTTATATCTTGTTGAATGTGCATTGTTATTTTCTTTCATGATCATTGTTATTTGTGAGCTATTTTGTAGGTTAATTAACGATTATTTCTATGCTCGCATGTCTCTTTTTTAGGATTGTACTATTAATTTTCTTCTAAAGGCTCACTCTTTCTTTTCTCTTATGTGAAAGTTATTTGTATGCATTTCAATTGGTATTCCACAAATTTAATTCACTTTCTTATCACAAAGTTGTGGGCATGTTGTTAATCGATGAAATTAGCCATTTTGACCTACTGTCACTTATCCCTTTCCATCTAATTTATAGCTCTTATAAGGTTTATTTGTATCCCAATTAATGAAAAGGTATATTGTATTAGCATGTCTTCTTTAATTGTTAATTAATGAAGCGGTAGTCATAGGGGAATGATAATTAGATGATTTGCTGATGATATTACTAGAAAATTCATATCAGTCATTGTTCGGCGGAACAAAGCCTAGCGTGATGTTGTTGACTGCAGACCAGTGGCGCTATTCGAGCATTGAACCATCAACTGATCAACTTCCCGAATAGTTGGCAGAACCAAATCTATTGCTATATTTTCATTTAGTTTTCTATTGAGGAATTATGGTGTATTTTTGAGTAGACAGATCACCATGATTTTGGGTTTGTTAAGTAATGTTATTCATGTAATCATGATTGTGTATAAGTATGGTATAGATGAGAAGAACGGTAAGCTTTCTTTTGTGTGTAACAACAGAACTTCAGTTTGTAATTCCTTTTTATGAATTAATGAGAATATCAACATATTGTAACTCTGTGTAATCTTTAATTCTTAGCCACGACCCTGATCGAAGAGTTGGGCTCATTCTTTTGATTATGTGTTAATGTTTTACAATTGCTGCTACTTTCTTTACTTCTTTATTATCTTGTTGTTATTTCAGATTTCTATTACTTCAAATTTTTGTTACTTAGAGTTGGTGTAATATACTTTGTTTTTACTCAATTCGTAGAACTCGTTGGGCCTTGTATTTTGTAATTGATCAATACCAGTTAGGAAACCTATGGCCTACTTAGACCTTGCACGATAACCTCGAAATAACCAGAAGAACCCTAGATTGACAAATAAATGCAAGAGGGAATGAATTTATAAAATTGTATTAAGAACCCAACATTTTGGCACCATTGTTAGGGATGTTATCAAAGGCACAAAAGTACAACTAGTATTGACCATATAACCCACTCTCTCATCCTGGTCAGGTGAGGTTTTGCACCAAACCTTTTCCAGGATCTGAGCACTAGATTTATATTAATCGTCTCGATTGTTTGATTTAATTTTATACCCTTTAATTGGTTGTAGAACCCACTCTCTCGTCCAGGTCAGGCGAGGTTTGTACCAACCCTTTTCTAGGACCCAAGCATTAGATTTATTTGATTGTTTTAATTTTCTTCCTTTTAATTTATTATTAAACCCACTCTCTCATTCTGGTCAGGAAAGGTTTCCACCAACCCTTTTCTAGGACCCGAGCATTAGATTATTTTGATTTTTTGTCTTTTAATTAACTTTCAAGCCCACTCTCTCATCCTGGTTAAGGGAGGTTTGAACCACCCATTTCACTAGGACTCGAGCGTTAGATTTTTTTCAATTGTTTTAATTTAATTCTCTATCTTTTAGATTGCATGAACAAGGAAACAAAACTAAGGGGCAGAGGAAGACACCCAAAAAAAGGTCGAGGAAGGAAAGATCTAGGTAGAATCACCTATATTCAGGAAATCATCGTGAGAGTTGAGTCAAGAAAATAATCAAGGGGTTTTGTGAGGGTAAGATCTCAGACGGAATCTAGGACCTAGATAGTCTTGTAACCAGAACCATCCTCAATAATAGAAACAAAGTCTAGAGAAGAGAAAGAAGGGAGTAGAGGATATGAGGAATTAAGTATAGAAAGTCCCAAAGAAGAAGAGATAGGGGAAATAAACCCTCCGCCTGATGGAGGAAGAGATGTTAATAAAACTCAACCTCATATGGTGGAAAAGCTGAAATGTGCTGAAATTCCAAGTGAATATTGAAGGATATTCATGGACAACAACATAAGTTCTACAAGCAAATTCCCAATTGCAAAAATTAGGGGCAATGCATCCATGAACCCTATTCCTCTAACAACATTACCTAATTTCCGTGGCCTCTCTTCCGAGGATCTGGATACATTCCTCTTCGAGTTCGATGTTGTCCCTTGAGGATATGATTATGTTTTAGATGCTCAAAAATTGAAGCTATTCCTTGCTACTTTGAAGGGGACAACATTGCGTTGGTTTATGGTCTAGGAGGAAATTCTATTACGACGTGGGATAATATGAAGAAAATTTTCCTTGAGAAGTATCAGGACTACTGCAAGTCGTCAGACATTAAAGAAGATATCTTCAAGATCATGTAGAAGGGGGATGAGAATATGGAGGATTTTGTGGAATTCTTTAAATATAGCTTGCAAAGATTGGGCCATAGTGATCTGGATAAGTGTATTTTAAATATAATCTTACTCCGAGCATTGAAAGAAGAGTCTTTGGAACTTTTGAATGTGATAGGAAATGGGGATATCTCAAAGGAATATTTTGATACCATTTGTGAACTATGTGTCAAATGTTCATGAGTAACTACGATTAATAAGAAAGGGACACAAGAAGCTTATAGCAGAACTCTCAAATCATCCAGCAGTGGGGTCACAAAAGAAGAAATTGGGAACTTATTGGATAATTTTAGGACTAACATCCTAAGCACATTATCTTCAAATCTAGATGTTTTGCAAGAAAAAATAGAAATAGATTGAAGATGAGAAAGAAATGTCCATCTTTTTCCCATAATGTAGGAAGAAGAACTTGCTAAAGCAATGTCCACTTAATGTCGTTGAAACCTGTGAAATATGTGAGAAAAATCACTCCACAAGCACGTGTTGAACACTTCCTAGGTTGAAGGCAATTTTTCAGGGGGAAAACAAAGAGACAAACCAACTCTATTTTATGGGACCAAAGAATTCATGGAAACTATGACCACAAAATATGAATCAAGGTATGAATCAAGACCCTTACCAATAATTTAATAATTCTAATTTTGGGTCTCAGACTGCACTATTTCCACCTTCATGTCCGCAGGATTACCAGTATCCTATGCCATGGAAGTCATGGTCACCCGAACCTGGTCCAGTCCCTTATTCATCTCAGAACTGGTGTGGACCCCCTCTTCCTACAAATAAAATTCCTCAACCTATGAAACAACAACAGTTACAACTCCCACCAAACACCTCCAATAGTACTCCTCCTCTTCGTCCTCAACTGCATGTTCAAACCAACTTGTATCCGAATAATAGTGGAGTCTAAGAGGTTGAGACACTTAACCTTCCTGAATATGGTATTTCCACTTCAGAATGCAATGAATTGAATATTCGATCTGGATGAGTGGTGAATTCAAAGAATTAACCAATAATTTTTTAACAAACTGAGGGCGATGTCTCGTTGTCAGATTCAGAACTTGAACACCCCTATGGGCAAGTTGGGGGTAATCTAACACAAATTGTTGTGGAACAACAACCCACCATGAAAACAATTGTCACTTGAGGGGGTCACACAGGCCTAACTTATCCTAAGAGGTTGTCTGTGAGTAAACATATCCCTCAACCTGAATTTGATCTCTTCGTAGAATTACAAAATATATTTGTTAAAATCCCATTGTTCCAGGGCATGAAAGACGTGTCGATTTATGCCAAAACAATGAGGGAATTGTGCTTAAAAAAACCTAGGAGGAAGCTTAAAGACCCACTTACTATTCATGTCATGGGGAAATTGTCAGACATGATGTTGGGAAAAACTACACTCATGAAATATGGTGACCTAGGATACCCGATCCTCCTAGTCCAAATCGATGGTGTCGATATTCCAAATGTTTTGGTAGATCTTGGGGTTGCAATTAAAATTATAAATTTAGAAACTATACTCGCTATGGGGCTTACTCAACCTTAAATGAACCCCAATAGTTCTAAACTTATAGATCGATCTACTGTGAGACCTGTAGGGAAATTGGAAGATGTAAACATTTTAGTGGATTATTGGGAATACACTGTCAATCTCTTAGTATTACACACTCAATCACCAGTAGGGGGTCACCCCTGATATTAGGAAGACCATGGCTCACTATGGCCAATGCCTACATTGGGTGTCGGTCTAGGAACATTGTAATATCAAATGGGGAAATCATGAAGAATCTTGTTTTTTACCCTCCTGCAAAACCAAGCTCATTGCTCGAACTTGGGTTCACCCTAGCACAAAATCCTTCCCTTTGGGATGAATATAAACCTGAAAATTAAAATATTAGACCAATTCTCACTATTGGGAAAGATATTTGTTTCAAAGAAGAAGCAAAGGATGATGCTATTAGTACATTTATCAGTGATCCCGACTCCATTTCTTGCCTGACCTAATGACTATTAGAGTATGTTATGAGTTGTACTACCCATGAAGCTATTCCACTAGAAACTGAAACTAAAAGAGTTCCTATCACAACATCTCATACCAGTATTTTAGTAGAGATTGATCTAGGGAAAACTTTGAAGATCAATCTCAACCTATCGCCCTCCCAAACTAAACAATTATTAAAAATTCTTCGGAATGAGAATGAGGTCTTCACTTGGGAATACACAGATATGAAGGGAATTCATCCCGATTTGTGTACCCATCACATATATATAAGAGAGGAATGTCATCCTGTTGACAAACCAAAAAGAAGAATGAACCTTGATCTGAAAAATATTATTAAGGAAGAATTGTAGAAGCTATTGGATGTTGGGTTTATTTATCCAATCTCTAACAGCCAATGAGTATCCCCATTAGTCATAGTCCCAAATAAAAATGGGAAGTGGAATATCTATGTGAATTATAGGGAATTAAATAAGGCTACCTAGAAAGATCACTTTCCTTTACCTTTCATCAACCAGGTTCTCAACACACTAGCTGAAAAGAAATTATTTTCTTTAGTAGACGGGTTCAGTGGATACAACCAGATCCAACTAGATCCTGAAGATCAGGACAAGACCACTTTTACTTTCCCTTGGGGAACTTTTGCATACCAAGTCCTCCTATTTGGACTCTATAATGCACCTGCTACTTTCCAATGAGCAATATTGGGAATCTTTTCTGATTTGATTAATGATAGTTTTGAAATTTACATGGACGATTTTACCCCGTATGCTAATTCTTTTGAAGATGGTCTAGAAAACTTAAAAAAGGTACTTAAATGATGTAAATAGACTCACATTACTCTTAGCACTATGAAATGTCATATGATGATGGAAGAAGGGATTGTCCTAGGGCATTTACTTTTAGTTGCAGGAATATGGGTTAATCCCACTAAGGTCGAGGTAATCTTAAATTTTCCCACTCGGAAGACACAAACAACTATACGAAGCTTTATTGGTTATGTTAGGTATTATCGATGGTTCATAGATTTTTTTTCTAAAGTAGCATTTCCACTTTTCCAACTACTCTCTAAAGATGCAGAATTTGTGTGGACTAATGCTTGTGAATCAAATTTTTTAGGGATCAAAAAATTAGTTTGTGAGGCTCAAATATTGTGTGGCCCCGATTGGGAACTTCCATTCCATATCCTAATGAGGCTCATCAATAAGTAAATTATATGGACCTTAATGACACTCTCCAGCTTATTAAAATAATTTTTTCTCACGTTTCTTTACATATTTTATTATTTTTTTCTTAGTGAGAAGGGTAAAGATGAGATGTTATGTCATGTGGCCTAATGTGCATTAATTACAGGATTTGGAGCAATTTTGGCTAATTTAAGTGCAGGAACTCGAATTAGACAAGAAATAGGGATTTTAGGAGATGGGATCTCCCTCCTTAACTCCTCACTCACTCAAATATTCCTCCACCACATCTCATCATCTCGGAGTTACAAGTAGCCAAGCCCACCGAGGTCATAGTAGGCAAGCCAGTGATAGATCTCGAGTTGGGAGCCATGCCTCCCTAAATTTAAGGAAGTTATTGGGAGCTTCAATTGTATGAATAAGAAGGCTTAGAGCCTCATTAGGATTCAACATTTTTTTTTGTAGCCATGAGGCATTTTCGAGCTAAGAAATTGTGACAGATAACCCTTATGTATTTTTGATATTAATGAAACTAAAAAGAATTCCCTTGATCCAACACTAAGTTGACTCAGAGGCCTGAATCTCTTAGGGTAGGGCCCAACTCTAGCAGTAGAGGTTCCTCTTTTTGTACATGTATGGTTAGATTACATTCATAGTTAGGTGCTGAAGTGATTTTGGTTTTGTTTAATCAGCAAGTATTTGGACAATTACTTAGTTTGCTTCCATTTGTGGATAGATAAATCAGTGGTACAATCATGACAACAAACACTTCAGAAAATCTTGTGATAGTGGCCTTTGCCTCATCTCCCTTATAGGATCATGATTTGAGAGTTCCATTCACACAACCTAAAACATATTTATTGTTTGATTTCCGCATAACCTAAGATTTCTTGTTGAATAGATCACTGTTTCTAAATTTCTTAGAAGTATCTGCAATTTCCATTTTGATATCTTGAGTTTTCTATGGTTTAGAGGAACTTCCATTCCAAAACTTAGCCATTATCTATTAATAACTTTGTTTTTCCTATATTCAACTCATCTTTTCCATGTATAAATGAAGTTGTGCATAAATGAAGAAAATAGTGTATGTTGTTGCAAGATCTTATGATCTGCAAGGAGACCTCATCTCGCTAGCCTCATCCAAGTCTTCTCCACCTACACAACCAAAGTCCACCAAACCCTAATCCAAATTCCTTCTTTGTAAGAAAAGTGGACATTTTCCTTGAGCAAGTCCAACCATCTTGAAGCCTTGGACTGAGCTTTGGGTAGTGTGTGCACCTCCTTTGTACCTTGTTTTCACCACAGACACCTTTCCCACACTTCATTCTACCTTTCCTACCTACCTATAAGCTTTTGACCTGTTTTTTGTTGTAAAATAGGGCATCATGTAGTAGAACTAGGGCATCCTGTAGTACGACAGGAAAACTTGTAGCAACCTATTTTAAGCCCGAATTGAGCTAAAATGGTCATTTGAGCTTAGGTTAGGCCTCCAATTATCTTCCATACCCTCGACACCATTCTAGATCTGTTTCCCCATACCTGTCTCCCCTACCAAAGAACAAATTGGTTAAATTAGCATTTGCATTCATAAAATTGAAAATCAAAAAGGCTTTTTTTTTGCAATTTATAGTTAGAAAATGCATGCAACACTTTCATTTCTTAGAGTAGACAACATTCCCTTTTTGCATTAAGAGTAATTCTCCCCTTTCCATTTGGTAGTAAGACTCCTTCTAGTCAATAGAAGATTGGTTTGAAAAAACCTAATGGTCTATCGCCCTAGTTGAAAAGTGACAAGAGTAGACCATTGCATCTACTGTGTGTATAGCACTATCACCTCCAATTTTGTACAAACCTCGGGTTGATGAAGTAGAGTTGGTAGCCCTAGGAGTTGTAGTATTATTGCTGCAATATTGGTGCTCATCACTTTTTGGTGCTGTTGCCAAGGAGGTGTCTCAGTAGTTGTAATATTTTCTTTCTTTCCAATTCTGAAAGTAGTTCCATTCAGCAAATAGTTGTAATCTTTGCTTTCTTTCCAGTTCTGCAAGTAGTTCCATTCAAAAAATAGTTGCAAATCTTTGCTTTTTTTCCATTCTCCATGTAATTTCTAGAAAAAGACCCTGAAAAAAACCAATTCCCCTTTATGCCTCATAGGAGTAGAGACAACTTAGGAAATTTTTTGTCAAATACCCCCACCACATCTAACAACCAACCTTCCCTATTATTCGTTGGGTGTGAGTTAGAGGACCTATTAGGCGAACAACGAGAGATCTTTGAAGAGCCTATTGGGGAAGAAGAAGAAGAGACCATTACACCAACCTACACCATGGTTGAAAATAGAAATAATATTGAAAAAAGAGGAGTTGCAAATAGAGTTGAGGGTGCTTTTCACATCACATAAAATAATGGCGATGCTAGGATAAAAAACATAAGCCCCTCTATTCTTCCTCACTTTCATGGCTTAATCTCAGAGGACTCATATACGTTTTTGTTTGAGTTTGCTATCATATGTAGAACTTATGATTATACCTCTGATGATCAGAAGTTGAAATTGTTTCCATCCACCCTCAAAGATGCAGCCTTGCACTAGTTCATGGGTTTACCTGGGGAAAACATCACCACCTGGGCTCAAATGCAACAAGCCTTCTACAATAAGTATAGGGATTATTGCAGGTCCAAAGATACCAAAGTGGAAATTTTTAGAACGACCTTGTTACATGATGAGTCTTTAGAAGATTATGAGGAAAGATTCCAATTCAGCTACAAAAGGGCCAGATGCACCCTCGATCCTGAATCACTTAAGCTAGTCCTTCTTAGAGGGATCAGGGAAGATCTCCTAGAAAACCTAAACATGCTGTTAAGAGGGGACATCTATTAGTTACCCTATGCTGATATCAAGGCAATTTTCAAAAACCATTATAGGGCAGCCAGAAAGAAGGATAGGGCTAGTCAAGATTTGGCTAGTTCATCCTCCTCCAACACATCCATAAAAAGTGAAATTGGGAACATGAATTCAAGAGTATGTTACTTACCCTTGCTCTAAAAATGGACACCATGCAGATCAAGAGGAAGCAAGAGGAAGAAGAAAGAGCCTTAGTTTTCTTCTACCCTAGATGCACTAGGAGGCACCCTAGAAATGAATGCCCATTGAATCTTATAGAGATCTGCTCGGTTTGTGAGGAGATCCACTCCACAGACAAGTGCCCTTCTCTTCCTAGATTGAAAGTTGTGTATCAAGGAATTGAAGGGGTGTTTGAACAACTCTGCTATATCAACCAAAGGAGGCCTTGAGGACCTCGACCATACTAGCAAGGCATGTAAGGGGAATCTTATTCATGTTACAACCCTAACCAGAATGCATACATTCCCCCTTGGTGCCCTCTTGCTCATACTTCATTGTCCACACCTTCTCCCTGGTATTTTACGCCTCAATACCATTCCCAACTTGCTAATCAATCATTTAAGCCATATACTCCTCCACAATCTCAGTGGAATGCACCATCCCAGGTGTGGAGGCCCCCATACAACCAATCTCCAACCTTACTACCTCCACCTCCATATCAACCACAACTCCTTCACCGTGCTCCACCAAAGCAACCTTAGATGCCTACTCAACAAAATATGAACCTGAACAACAGACATGCACAACAGGTCTATAGTGGGGAAACATATTACCCTACCTATGATGTGGAAATCTAAGAAATCAACCTCAGGTCTGGAAGAGTACTTCCATATAATCAACCTCCATCTTCACCTGAGGAGCTCGAAGAGGAAAAGGAGGAGAGTGTTACTCAAACCAATCCACCACCTTTTCCTGAGAGATTAATCCATCCTATCCAGCACATCCCAGAAGAGATTGAACTTTTGGGTGAATTAAAAAACTTGTGTGTTAAAATCCCGCTCCTACAAGCTATCAAGGATGTCCCCATCTACAACAAGTTAATCAAGGATAAATGCTTCAAACATCCTCGGAGGCAAAAGAAAGAAACCTCTACCATTAATGTCATTGGACAACTATTTGACTTAATGTTGGGGAGAGTGACTTGCCTGAAGTATCTAGATCCTAGAAGTTCTGTGCTAGATGTGCACATCGATGGTATCAATATCCTCCACACCTTGATCGATCTTGGGGCTGGCATCAATGTGATGACTAATGAGACTATGCTTAAATTGAATCTCTAAGGATCATTAAAAAAAACCGCAACAATCTTGCATATTGCAGACAGGTCCACAGTAGCTCCTTAGGGAGTTGTCGAGGATGTGATGGTCTCTATTGATTCCTCAGAATACCCTGCTGACTTCTTAGTTCTCCAACATAAGACCAAGTTCAATGGTTATCCTCTCATCCTTGGAAGGCCATGGTTAGCCATTGTTGATAACAATGTAAAATTTGAAACAGGAACTGATACGATTACCTGTTTCGTTGAGGTAGCAAAAAGTCAACCGATTTTGAAAAGTGGTGATGCAGAATACACTTTTTTTTTCGTTGCATATTTTTGACACTTTAAATTTTCTTATGTATCAAATATAAATATTTGTTTTTAAATGTTAGTGATTTTCATGCTGATTTTGAAACATGTTGATGCAGCATGAACCTTTTTTTT
>APFE031005909.1:98928-160774 GCA_000404065.3 Pinus taeda | reverse complement strand
TTATATTATTGATAAAATTGCCTTCCATTTTTCCTATATACCATGGAGATTCGCCCATTTATTATACATATAAATTTAAGGGGGGTTCTTAAAATTTTCCCTAGTCTTAGCTATGCCAAAATTCATAAAAACCTTTATTGTGGAATGTGATGCCTCAGGAAATGGAATTGGGGTTATTTTAATGCAATAAGGAAGACCTGTTGCTTTTGAAAGTCATCCAATCAAAGGAAAGTATTTCCACAAAGCTATTTATGAGAAGGAAATGTTGGAAATACTACATGCACTTAAGAAATGGCAACCTTACCTAATGGGAAGGAACTTCAAGGTAAAAAGAGATCATGATAGTCTTAAATACTTTTTAGAACAAATATTATCTCTAGAGGAACAACAAAAATGGGTCACAAAGATGTTGGGTTATGACTTTGAAATCATTTACAAAAAAGGGAAGAAAAATGTTGTTGCAGATGCAATCTCAAGAAAGTATGAGGATGTGGAAACATTGCTTTGTGCCATTTCTATTATCCAACCAGATTGGATAACCGAAGCGAAGGATGAATGGAAGAATGACGAAGAAGTGTAGGCACTCATTCAAAAGTTGCAGTAAGATCCTAGTACATATGATACATTTAGCTGGAAAAATGATGCATTATGGTACAAAGATCGCTTATACCTTTGTAAGAATTCCCAACTCAAACAAAATATTATTCTGGAATTGCACACCTCTCCCCTAGGAGGGCACTTAGGATTTTCAAAACTTACCACAGGATTAAGAAGGAATTTTCTTGGGATGGCCTTAAATATGATATTCAAAAGTTTGTGGCAGAATGTTTGGTATTCCAACAAAATAAAGTTGAGACAATTAAGACCCTGGTTCTATTACAACCTTTATCCATTCCAAGTCAACGTTTAGAGGAGGTTTAAATGGATTTTATCACAAGTTTACCCAAGTCCGAAGGAAAGAGCGTCATCATGGTGGTAGTTGATATACTTACCAAGTATGCACACTTTTGTGCGTTATCTCATCCATTTAAAGCCAGTACAGTAGCTACTGCATTTATGGAAACAATTCAAAAGATACATGGAAACTTAAAGATTGTTGTAAGCAACAGAGATCCTATTTTCACTGGAAATTTTTGGAGGGAATTATTTTCTTGTCTGGGTACTCAATTAGCTCATAGATCATCTTATCAGCCTTCATCAGATGGGAAAACTGAGATAGTAAACAAATGTTTGGAAGGATATCTTCGTTGCTTTGTACCTGATAAACAAACACAATGGGTCAAATGGTTACCTTTGGCTGAGTGGTGGTATAACACTTCCTTCCATACTGCAACAAAATGACCCCATTTATGGCACTTTATGGATATCATCCACCATCCAGCACGTCATCTTTAAGAGAAGATTCTAAGGTTCAAGCAGTGGAAGATCACATAGAGCATCAACAACAAGCTCTCCAACTCTTAAAGGATAACCTCACTTTGGCGCAGAATAGAATGAAACAATAGGCGGATCAACATCGCAGCAAAAGAAGTTTTGATGTAGACGACTGGGTATTTTACGGCTACAACCATACAAAAAAATATCCCTCAAGCAAGCTAAGAAGGATAATAAATTATCACCAAAGTACTATGGTCCTTATAAGGTGTTGCAAAAAAATGGTACTATGGGATACAAATTGGAGCTTCCTACATCTTCTAGAATGCACCCAGTTTTCCATGTTTCATGATTAAAGAAGGTTATAGGTGACAAGCTCCGAGTTCAAACAATATCTCCAAAACTTGAAGAAGAAGGAAAAATCGTATTGGAACCTGAAGTAGTCACGGAAACAAGAACTCGACAATTACGAAATCGATCAATTTCAGAGTATTTCATAAAGTGGGAGAGCTTACCTGCAGAATATTCCACATGGGAGGATGATAATTTTATGCAAAAGCATCCAGAACTACTCAAGCATTAAGGCAACACTTTTTTTGAAGGAGAGGGACATGTTAGGTCCCTATTATACTAGTGTATTCCCTCATTGTTATTAATGTAGCCCCCTTATTGTTATTGTTGTGCCCCATAGAAGCCCACTATACCCTCATTGTTATTAGTGTAGCCCCCTTATTGTTATTGTTGTTCCCCATAGAATCCCACTATTGTTATTGTGGTGCCCTTACATTATTATTTTTATGTCGGCTCTGATTATATTGTGACCCTTTAGACTCCTATATACATAAAGGAGGTTGTGTCATTTGAATAATCCAAGAATTGTTCATTTGTGTAATGTAAAGGAGGTTGCCCCCTCGAAGAGGTTGATTTTGAAGGTGTTGATCTATCTTTTCTTCTATTTTGTGAGTTCGTTGCATAATAGTTTCCAGCACCATTAACACATTATAAATCATATTAAAACTTACTATTAACCTTATTGATAGGGATATGGCTTTAATAATATAAAGTTGTTAAATCCATTCATAACATTGGGAATTTCTCAGAGTTTCATTACGAACATCTAAGAAGATTGAGATAACAAGATTTTGTGTGTCACTTTTGATTGCAACTTCACATAAACATTCTTAACATTGAATGGGGGACGTGACTAACATTTCATACTTATGCAAAATAACTTAGATCTTGATTTAATATATTATTTTTATTTAAAATTTTATGATTAGTTATGTTTTATATAATAAATCTTATTTATTTATTATTATAATAAAATTTGTGTATTTATTATTGTTTGTTTTTAATCATAATTAACTAGTAATTCATTGGAGTAATCTAGGCGAGGCCCAAGATCAAACCCACTGGATATCACTATAACACCAAGAGTAGGGAACTTACTCCTTGAGACTTTTCACAATAGACAAAAGATACCCCCCATGGGATTTGAAATTGGGTGGAGGGGATAACATCCCATAGTGGATTGATATTTCTCACTTCTAGAAGAAGATGATGTGGATTTCCCTTAATTGCCCTTAATGGAAATTTTTTTGGCAATTTTTTGATTTTACGAGAATGATGTATAGAGTGAATACATTAAGCACATGATATGTACATCTATTTTCAATCATCCATATGGATCAGATTTCATAATTTTCTAATTCATTATAATTTTTAAATAATTCAACGAAGTAGATTCTGATTTAATATTTTGTTATTTTATATCTAAAAAAATATTTTTAATAATATTATAAAAAACATTATTAATGATTAATTTAATAATAATAATTTAATAAGTAATGATTATTTATTTATTTTTATTTAATTATTTTTGTTGTTGTTGTTTTTTTTGTTTTTTATAAAAGATTTCATACATCACAACAACTTTAAATATTAATGAGGATTTGTGTGTCTGTCAAATTTAATTAGTGCTAAGTTTCATTCATATCATAGCATTTTTAGATTCAATTAATGTTAGGGTAACAACTTTAAATATTAATGAGGATTTCTCTGTTTGTTAAATTTAATTAGTGCTAAGTTTCATTCATATCATAGAATTTTTAGATTCAATTAATGTTAGGGTTTTAGGTAGTTAAGTATTTATAGTGACTATTTCCTTTTGAGAAGTTTCATTAGGTAGTTATGTGTTTTTAATAAATATAAAGAATCATTTTTATTGGATAACGTACACAAGATAATTGGTACATATTAATGAATATGACCTAACCATTAATACAAGGGCCATTAGTTGTTAACATTTGAGGTAAACAAAAACTATTTATGGTGTAGATAGCTATACAATTATTTATTAAGAACTATCATTATATTGCAACTCTATCTCATTGGAGTTTTCCCACTCAAAGAAACATGTGAATATTGCTCACCAAGTTTGAGATATAAATTAAAAGATTATTTATTTTATAGGTTCAATAATATTTGTCTATTTTATTTTCTTTATGCAATTTGAATTTCTTTATATATTGTTCTTAATTATTTTCTTTTTTCTACATAAATACATTACAAGTAGTGTGAGAGTAGTCATATGCTAACGTGTGCTTGAATTTTAGAAAAGTTTTCTTGGGTGAGAGATGTATCCAACATCTATAAACATAGAGATCGATTGTTCAATGGATAAAACCACCAATTGAGAAGCATGCACACAAGAATACAAGCGGGGTCACTTGGTTGGATGTCATTGTACACTTTTATTGGTACCTAACTAGTAGTATCACATTACATGAAATATAGTCATGGATTTAATCTCCATTTACTCTTGGGTATGTCAAATCCCCTACACATACCTAACACCATACCTACATATAACTTTTGGATATTTATCACTATAGTACACTAAGCTTAACACTTAAGGAGATTTCTCCTATGTACTTAGGAATCATGTAGTACAACTAAGAGTATGAGTAATCCTCCTTGGTTAGAACTCTGAAATACAAAAAGGTATTATTTTTGGAATCTTCAATGTATATTAGGGAGTTATAGTGCTTAACCTTTTCTTCCTTTCAATACTTTGTTGAACCTTTACAATATCCACAACAAAATTCATACAAATATTGAAATATCCAAAAATTAAATATTTTTCTTTACAATAATATTTAAGGAGGAAAAAAAAAGAATATTTAGTAGTTATCCTAGGCATGCCAAAACCATTAGGGGCAACTTTTCTCAATAGAAACTCAATTCAATTTGATTGCATTGATATAACTAAGTGTTAACCCTTCTAATGGACCTAGAGTTTGCATGATTTTCACTATAAATATGACCGTGGATATAATGGTCAACCAATTGGAGGACAATATATAGTCCCTTATTTAATAACAATAGTAAATTTAAAACAACACACATTCCAAATAAATTTCAACCATTGATTGGACATTTGCAATGATAAGTTTGAATGTATGGAAAGATGTGAATATTCAAATGGAGGTGACCATCACACCAAAACATCATTTCATGGAAATTAATCCATTATGGTTTTGTTGTATCCACTGCAACTGTTGGAAGATCAATAGAGATGACAGTTAAAATGATTTTCCTCTTAATGAAATTAACTTGTGATATTTTCATTATTAGTATTTGATTTCCTAATTATCTTTTCTTATCATCAAGATTAATTCCAAGCAACAAAAAGAGAGAACACACGATATAGCCATGCTGCCAGGGAAAACCCCCCTCGAGGGGAAAACCAGTCATAAATTATTCCTTAAGTAGATTCAAAATATGAGATGACCAATACCCTTACAATCGAAACCAAGACATCCTCCATACATCAAGTCAATCTTTTTATGCATTGGTTCCATGGTTTCCTGCCATTGTCAACCTTCTTCACACTTGCCTTTGAAGAGATCACTTCTAAAACCAATCTTAGTTTCTTCATGTTGTGATTGCACCATTATAAGAACACTGTGAAACTATGGAAATACCATTGTAGTACCACCGAACTGAATTCACTACAATGCGTCACTGAATGGAGGTCATTGTAATTCTGAATGCATCTAAAGTGTGTATAGTAAGATATATGAACTTCTCTGTGTAAAGGTACCGATCATATATCTATGAAACCCTATATGAACTTCAGTGTGATCACCGAGCTTCATCATCGAAACTTCTCTGAAAAATGTGAGTTCTAAGATTGATGTTATGCAAAGATCCCAAGCTAGTATATATAGTGGTTTCCCCATGTAAACATGCTGACATATGTTCATGAAGGGTTGTGTTTATGTTATAGGACAACGTGAGTTCATTTTATGATATTTCTTCTAGGCCAACTTGAAGGAGGTTCTGAGGAGACTGACTTTATGTTGGAGTCTTTTAAACACATTAACTTTAGCAATACCCTAAAGCCTAAAATGGAGGCTTGACCTATAATTAACCCAAGCATGAAACCCGTGCTTTAATAAGTCAATTTGATTTAATAATAAAATTCTTTTCACTTTCTTTTGAAAAATAAATTACATTTTGACTTCAAGTACAATAATGAACACTGAACCTAGTTACATTTTCCAACGCTCCCTCTTAATTTGGTATGTATTCATAGTTACATTAACCAAGGAGGTAGATGGAAGATATCAAACCACATCATCTATGAATAATTTTAGGAACCACAATGCCATGGACTAGATTCCTAACCAGGGCAATCTATCCATTGGTCTTTCAACAATTTAATCACCACAATGTGATAGACTAGATTCCTAACCAGGGAAATCAATCCAGGTGGGAATAAGATGGAATCAATATTTCAGCGTCTCTAGGTACCATCAGTCTTACTCGCTAACCATCAACCCAGAGATCCAGGTGCGTGTTAGAGCTCAATGACCAACGCCACCCTTACAATTTCGGGACCTATTCATCAACACAAAGTGTCAGACAAATTTCCTCCTAGGTAATGTTTAACTCACAAAGCCTCAACATCTCTTGATCCAGAAGATCAAGGATAACCAATATCCCCCAATCAAAATGATTGGTAACCAACATGTTATCAAAACCATCGAGAGATTCACCTGCGCAAACACAACCACAATTAATAATATACTTTCACATGTACATAATCAAATAAAAACCTCTGGGCTCTTCTACACCACTTGATGGTGCTTATCAACTTTCCATGGTAGGACTACCAATTGAATATTTGACATAAGATTCCTCAATCATACACTTTTATTTCCTACTTCATATGCAACTACATTTTCTTCAATCATATTCTGGTTTCCTTTTTTCAGCAGCACCTCAAAATGCATTCTCCAATTTCCTTCTCCTTCTCATGGCCTTCACTAAAACTTACAGTTGTTAGTCTTGATCTAGTGCATAACACATGAAGTAGAGAATTATATTTGTCACTCCCTCTTAAACAAATAGGATCTAATCATTCTTGTACAAAGAATATTCACAACCATCCTCTTATCATAGGGATATTTCATCCAGGCTCCTTCTTAACTTAGGGAGTTCTACTTTTTATTTACAACATCAAAGAATATTTCATGGCTTCCATCCTTCTTATCAGAGTCATTCATATATCATTCTTATCACATCAACTTTACTTATGATCATATTCACCAACCATCAGATGATGTACATGCACAACTTAGATAAAAAAAATACAACCAAAATTATAGAAGCATGAAGTTAGCCATATCAAAACATTATGAGAAGGGATGCATTTAGACTAAACATAATCAGTAAGAGACTATACCTCAATACTTCAACTTCTTGCCCAGGGTTAGTTACAAACCCTAAATAACATTCATAGCTCATCAAGGTTTCAAACTCATTATTCTAGGGTTCCAATATTATTTCAATGACAAGTTCTTTCATATAGCGAACGCTAGAACCAAATAAAATCAATGAATCTAACAACTTTTAGAATTCATATGTTAGACTCCTCACTAAGATTTCATACATACATTAAAAACAAAAACCAATCATAGCTTAATCAACACCATGACAAGTATCTACTAAGGTTTGATGTAAACCCTAGATTTCAATCTTATAAATTCTTAGGAATCATTATATAGATTCATTGAAATAGGCTTAGAAAATTTAACTACTACTAGGGTTTATCTACAAGACCCTAGATTTTAAAAACATCATCATCCTAGAATCATCAAACTTTGACTAGGGCTTGTTTCCAAACCCTAGGACTCATGACCATTAACACTTAAGTCAACACATATCTAGGAATTCATCAATATAACATAAGCGCATCATATGTCAGGAAATGTTAGACATATACCGACCTAGACCAAGTTAGGTTTTCAACCAATGGACACATGCCTAGGGTTTCATTCCTAGGACTCTAAATACATAACAATGGTTTTGCTTACAGACCTAACCAAACCCTAAAGATATATTGTTTCATAGAAAACCCTATTATTCCAAAATCTCAAAGGTTTAAGCTCTTAGACAAACAACATTCAATCCTAACAAGTTAAGATTTCATGATTATACCGAAATCCCAAACATGACATCATAAAAAAAACCTCAAATAACATTTCCAATAACCTTAAGCAGGCTAGGGTTTCACACATTATCAGCATACCCTTAGGTTAGGGTTTTCCAAAGTACCTGTCTAGGGTTTTATAAAATAAATTAAGAATATAAGGAGGGGTATATTTATCAAGTGATGAATCACCGAAAACAATAATCATTATGATTCAAGATATTTAGTCATAAAGATGTTATTAATGACCACAAATTACAAAAATAGGATAAAGAGGTTTTTATAAGATATATATAGACATACCTAGAGATGATTTATGACAAACCTTGTAGATATTTCTTGAAGTGTAAGCCATGATCCTCTATAGCTGTAGTGCATGTTTTCAAGCAAACCATGTGATACCAATAGCATGACTTCATTTCTCAAGTTATATCTCCTACGAAAACAAAGAGGATGGAATCCTATGAAAAGTTATTCCTTCTTTAAAACAAGGACTTTTGCTTGGAATCCTAGATTACTTCGTAGATCTTAGAGGGAAAGGATTGAGGTTCTAATATGTTGTCTTGACAATACACTCTTTAGCCTAGACTAGATATCAACAAGGACTATATGAACCATTTAGATATATTGAAAATCTAAGAACTCATGAGCATACTTACCTTGTGTTTACATACCTCTTACTTGAATTCCTTGAATTGGTACCTCAAACTTGAGTTCATATAGAACAAACTTTGAATTCCTTTCATAGTCTCCGAATTAATGCTTTTAGTGCTCAAAATTTTTATACTAGACTTGGATCAGCTAAGAAATTTGGAATTCAATCTATTCTTTAAGTATATCATCCTTTTTCATGATTCTAGGATCCTAATGATACATTGAGGAAACTTCCTCACTTTGGTCATACTTTAGCTGGACTAGGTGCTTTATTTTTGTGATGGAAATATAGAAAAGGTTTTATGGCAACTCGAATATCTCGGTTTATATGTCTCGTCTTCTAAATTTATATCACTGAAATTGCACTGAAATATTCTCTATTATAACAACAAGCCTTATCACTGCAATTATACCCTTAACTTTGATTCTCCTCACTGGCGTGGTATCGAAACAATGTTATAATAGTAATATTGAACATGAGATAATCTTCATTTCATTTTCTAATTTTTGGATTCAAACCTCCTTATAGTGTTTACATAACATCGAACTTGTGGAAGCATAGATATCCTAACAGAGTTCCTTGTAATGATATCAAACCATCTTCCTTATCCAAACTTATAATCTTTGTTATATTCCTTCATGAGATCATATCACTTTAATGGCACTAGTCTGAGTTCTTATCACTTAATACTTTCCACATCAACTCACTGTGAAGACATTTAATCTTTCTTAGAGGTAGTATGAATTTCATCACTGTGTAATAGTACTGAAATCAACTATAGTCTACAATAATCTTAGAGATCCAACCTTATGCAGTAGCACCGATATCATGCAAGCTAATGTAGTGAGTTCAATTAGTTTTATTAGCCTATAAATTCCTTTGACCATGTCCATAGCTTTGATACCATGTTGGAAAATCCATAGAGATGGCAGTTAAAATGATTTTCCTCTTAATGAAATTAACTTGTGATATTTTCATTATTAGTATTCAATTTCTTAATTATCTTTTATTATCATCAAGATCAATGCCTAGCAACAAAAAGAGAGAACACAATATATAGGCACACTATCAGGGCAAAACACCCCTTGAGGGGAAAACCCAGTTACAAATTCTTCCTTCAGTAGATTCAAAAGATGAGATGACCAAGAACCTTAAAATATAAACCAAGACATCCCCCATCCATCAAGTCAATCTTGTTATGAATTAGTTCCATGACTTCCTGTAGCTGTTAGTCTTCTTCACACTTTTCTTTGAAGTGATCACTTCTGAAACTAATCTGAGCTTCTTCATCTTGTTATTGCACCATTATAATAACACCATGATACTATCGAAATACCACTGTAGTACCACCGAACTGAAGTCACTATAATGCATCACTGAATGGAGGTCATTGTAATTCTTAATTCATCAGAACTATGTATACTAAGATGTTGAAGAATCTAGGGCAAAGTAGTGTAGAGTGATTCTTCGTTACTTGATAACAATTTGTGGAGTATTTTTACTTTTCTTTTTTATCTTATTCTTATTCTTCTTCTTCTTATTAGTGCATATGAGTGTACTTCATCAAACTACTACCAAAACATAAAAATAGTAACACAAGATATTGGCTCTCTGTCAGGGCCAAAAGATCTCTTATCTTGAGAGGAAAACCCTATAGTGAATTTCTAATATTGAAGCTTCTATTGATCAATGCAAAACCCCAGACCCCTGACAAAGAGTATCCTACAAGCACAAGTCAAGTCCCTCCTTCTTTCTACACCTTATTGCCCGAAACTTCTTTTGGCGCTTTTTTCCCAGCACTTCATCCTCCTTTCGGCACTTCGTTCTCCTACTTCTTGATGATAAGTTCTCTTATGCTAGCTTTAGAAGAGATGTTTCTCTTTGATCCTAAGTGAACCCTTTCACATAGGATAATGCCTTCCTTCTCTTTACCAAATGAGCTTCTTCTTCATGTAATACGTCAGGCTTGACGTGACAGTACTACATCCCTAAATTCTCACACATGTGGGAGTTTACTTGTTGTTGTAGCCTCTTTCCTTCTTCGCTTGAGTGCCCTTCATCTTCACTTGATTGGGAGGCCTTATAGGCCTTGTTTACTAGCCCAATAATAGATAGAAATGTCATTGTAGTTTTCTACAGTAATGATGGTAGGCATACCCTTCTTTCTCGCATGTGTGGCTGTGATAACCCTAGAAAATAGTCCCTTTCCCCTCAGCTACTTTCTCTCTTCCTACACTGCTCTAGAAGGCCTCTTATTCGTCGTTTTCTTAGCCTCTTTTCTGTGTTGATTTTAGAGTGAAGTGAGTGTGTTGTATTGGAGTGGACAACCTCTATAAATAGAGGATTGCCCCTCCTTTTACACTGACTTGTAGGCCGACTTGATTGACTGCTTGTAGGCCGACTTGAAGAGTAGGCTTCATATGGTTTCTATGGTGGTGTAGCATGCTTGAAGGGGCTTCTTGGTGGTGCCTTTGCATAGGAGGAGACTTGGCATTGCTTGGAGGTTTTCCCTATATATTCATACATGGTGTAACATGCCTTAAACATTTCCTTTTGACTATTTGACTCACATATAGAACTTAAACTAGTGCTAGACATATTTCAATGATCAAGAAACTCATTGACATATATTATAAAATAATATTTCTTTTTCTTGAATAAAATACAAATATCAAAAGTAAATTTATGAAGACCAAACCTAGTTACATTTCCTTCAACACTCCCTCTTAACTAGGGAGGTATTCATACAAAATTAAAAGGTGCTTGGATATCATCAATATTGAATAATTCACATAAGAGAAACCAGATTACCAATCCATCTGTTATAGCATCATATCCATAAAATTTGTCATAGCGTAAGGCCTTGACTAACAACTCCATCCCTCTACGAGATCATGAGCTACAATGCTGGCGAGACCAATGATTTATAGACACCTTCATCATTGTCTCTCAAGGTACATACCCACCTAGGTGTTCTCCGAGTATGACCTTCTAGGACTATTCTTATCTTGGGTTCCCAGCCCTCAAATAATATTGGTCCTCTTGCCTACTCTTGTCTTGGATACCTTACACATCCTCAAAGAGTATCAAATGCCATATTATTACCTAATCCTCCCATTGTTTCTTCCCAAGTTAAGACAATAATGTTGTGTCTATCTTATGTCTATGTTTCCATTCATGGCCTTCATCTAGACTTACGACTGTTATTCCTAGTCTAGTGCATGACCCATGAAATGGAAAACAGAATTGTCACTCCTCTGTAATCAGGGGTGATCCAAAACTCCCTCTTGATCAGGGACCTATTAGAGCTCCCTCTTAGCTAGGGACTCTTTCATTCATCAGAAACTTCTTCTTCATGGGTCCTTCAATTTCTTGTTCTCATTCATTTCTTTGATCCCATGAAGTCTTTGTTTGAACTTATTCTAGGTAGGGCACCATCCATCTATCACTTTCCTTCCTGGCTTGTCATGTCATTTATTCCTTCATGGAAAGTGGCTTTCATGTCATACATTAGGTTTTCTTGTCATCTGTCTACTCCTTTTTCATCTTGTCCATGATTTGGAATACTTTCTCATGTATGCTTCGTTGTACTTTGTTGTTTACAAGCTTCGACCTAGTAGCCCATCATGACTTCATCCTGATATTACTTCAACATTGCTTTTTGTTTTGATGGATGGCTTCTT
This sequence comes from Pinus taeda, assembly GCA_000404065.3. Classification (NCBI taxonomy): domain Eukaryota; kingdom Viridiplantae; phylum Streptophyta; class Pinopsida; order Pinales; family Pinaceae; genus Pinus; species Pinus taeda. The sequence continues at coordinate 148,563 of APFE031005909.1, read as the reverse complement.
CATCATGACATCTTTGTAGAGTAGAATCGATTATCTTCATCTTTCATATCTCCAAGGCCTTCATAGATTTCAAGAGTCCTTCCTTCCTTTGTCAGAGTTGTCCTGCCTTCTCTCGAGATATATATTCAAAGTATCTTGTCAGATAGTGATTCTCAGTTATCATGGTGTTCTTCACATGCTTTATACGTTTCTTCATTTTCTTCTTCTTAGATAGACAGGTCAACCATCTTATGCTTCTTGTGAGAGTATTTCTTCATTGCTTTCTTCCTGGACTAGTCAACATTTCTATTTGCTTCATAGTCAATAATTTTATACTCCTTATGTGAGCATATTATTTTGTTGACCTTCATTGCATTATAGTACATGCCTTAGAGCATGTTCTTGGTGAAATAAATTCTTACATACTTTATCATGCTATAGAAGTATTCCCATGAATCAATACTAAATGACTTAAAATTTGATGCATACATACCTCATCTTGTTTTTCCTTTGATCATTTTTTGGTGTGGCCCTTCTTGCTTCATCTTAGATTTCCTACATATCATCCTTTTTATTGAATCCCAAGAATGGGATTCCCAATGAAACATCTACTTAGGTTCATGAATCTTCTTTTTAAGATTCCATCATAGGATCTTAAAGACCCTTGCCTTGAAAATGTCCCTTTTCTTTTTATGATGGAGATCTTATAAGATTCTTAATCATGATCAATTTTTATTTCATCGTGGGTGAGGTCCTATACTAGGTATGCTTTTTCTACATGAATATTTTGAGCTATATCTGACATGCTCGTATATTCTAAAAACTATTTCTATCCATTCATTTTGTTATTATTATAAGTGCTACATCTTCATGAGTATCTATAACTCTATGTACATCATGCTTCTATATTCTAGAGGATGTTTCTAGCCATGTAATATTCTATCCGTACATGCTCCTATTCTACTCAAAACTTTGAAAGAAGTCTAGAAGTAAAGAGTTTGACCTAGTCATAGTAGAGATCCGGAGGATCTTCCTTATTTTGCTTCTTTCCTTATTCTTTCATCTCTTGAGTTATGTGAGCTTCTTCCCTCTTCCTTTTGTTGTTGTCCTTCTTAAGCTTAGGACAATTCCTTTTGTAGTGTCCATATTCTTGGCATCCAAAATATTAGATTTTGGACATGTCCTTGTTGTTTGTTCTTCGTGGACCAAACTTGCCCAATTTACCCTTTCTTTTGGCCATGGTAGAAAATGCTTTCTCCTTTGATCCCACTTCTTCCTTTGCCTTAAGTATGGATTCCTTTGTCCTTCATAGAGACCAAATTTCACTGAGAGTGGTTGCTTCCTTCTTTTCATATATGATTGATTAAAGTTTCCCCATTCCTGAGGTAGAGCATTGAGTACTATAGTTTTCATCTCCCTGTCATACATGACTTCCCCAAGCGCTTGAAGTTGATCTCTCATTTCAGATATTTACTTGAAGTAGGGAGCTATTCCTTCCTTTTTTATCTTCATCTTGTATAATTCATTCCTCTGAGATAACACTTCTCCGGTTGTGGATACCGAGAATATCTCTACTAGCTTGCCATAAATTTCTTTCAATGTCTCGAATTTGGAGACATAGGGAATGAGAGAGTCTTTGATTGATTCTATCAGAATCCTTTGAGCTCTTGTCTCATCCTTATTGTACTAGGCTAAGGCTTGAGTTTGTTCCTTAGATGGGATAGTGATATTACCTTTGACATGTTCTAGGAGTTCATTCTCTTAAGAAGTAGATCAGTCCTCTTCTTCCATGCAAGAAAATTATTGGTACCTACCAATTTATTTATTTCCTTGCAAAAATACATTGATGTATATTCAAAAGGGGACATGTACTTACTTGATAGATTTTTGAGATGAGGTGGATTTTTCTTCCTCTTTTAAGACTTGATGGTTTTTCTTCCTTGGATTTTGATTTTCTTCAAGTTTCCTTCTCCAAATGGACTTGCTTGATGATGATATTTGCTTGAAGACTTGTGGCTTGATGTAGGTCCGGCTTCAATCTGCTCTTCTTTGTAGGTGCCTTTATGTAAGGCTCTTCTTCTAGCTTTATAGACCTCCTTAATGAATGATGGATAGTATACCCTTACTGTCCTTGAACTGATTGAGACTTCTAGGCTTGATGTTTCAACCTTGTAGATGTCTTTCCTTGATAAGTGTTCTTGAGTTTCCCTTTCCTTGATGTGTGAGCTTAGCTCTAATACCATGTTGAAGAATCTAGAGCAAAGCAGTGTAGAGTGATTCTTCATTACTTGATAACAATTTGTAGAGTATTTTTACTTTTCTTTGTTAGCTTATTATTCTTCTTATTATTATTAGTGCATATGTGTGAACTTCATCAAATTGCTACCAAAACATAAAAACAAGAACACAAGATATTGGCTCTCTGTCAGGGCCAAAACCTATCTTCTCTTGAGAGGAAAACCCTTTAGTGAATTTCTCTTATTGAAGCTTCTATTGATCAATGCGAAACCCTAGACCCATGACAAAGAGTATCCTCCAAGCACAAGTCAATTCCTTCCTTCTTTCTGCACCTTATTCCACGGCACTTCTTCTGGAACTTTGTTTCTCAACACTTCATCCTCATTCTTCCGGTACTTCGTTCTCCTACTTCTTAATAATAAGTTCTCTTATGCTAGATTTAGAAGAGATGTTTCTCTTTGATCCTAAGTGAACCCTTTCACATATGATAATGCCTTTCTTCTCTTTACCAATCAAGATTCTTCTTTATGTAAGATGTCAGACCTGACGTGACAGTACTATAGCCCTAAATTCTTGCACGTGTGGGAATTTACTTGTTTTTGTAGCCTCTTACCTTCTTCTCTTGAGTGCCCTTCCTCTTCGCTTGATTGGGAGGCCTTATAGGCCTTGTTTACTAGCCCAAAAATAGAGATATATGTTACTGTAGTTTTCTGTTGTAATGACTGCATACAGGCCCTTTCTTTCTCACAGATGTGGCTGTGATAACCCTAGAAAATAGTCCCTTTCACCTCGACTTATTTCTCTCTTCCTTCGCTTCCCTAGAAGGCCTCTTCTTCGTCCTTTTCTTATCCTCTTTTTTGTGCTGATTTCAGAGTGAAGTGAGTGTGTTGTATTGGAGTGGACAACCTCTATAAATAGAGGACTATCCCTCCTTGTAGGTTGAATTTTCAGCTGACTTGATTAACTGCTTGTAGACTGACTTGAAGAGTAGACTTCAGATGGTTTCTATGGTGGTGTAGCATGCTTGAAGGGGCTTCTTGATGGTATGTTTAAGTGCTATAGGATGATACTTGACTTTACTTCGAGATTTTCCCTATATATTCATACATGGTGTAACATGTCTTCAACATTTCATTTTTACTATTTGACTCACCTATAACACTTAAACTAGTGCTAGACCTATTTCAATGAGCAGGAAACTCATTGACATATATTATAAAATAATATTTCTTTTTCTTGAATAAATGCAAATATCAAAAGTACATTTATGCAAACTGAACCTAGTTACATTTCCTTCAACATAAGATATCCGAACTTCTCTGTGTAAAGGTACTGAACATATATCTATGAAACCCTATATGAACTTTTTCTTGATCATTGTGTTTCATCACCAAAACTTCTCTGAAAAATGTGAGTTCTGAGGTTGATGTTATGCGAAGATACAAAGTAGGCATATATAGTGGTTTCCCCACGTAAATAGATTGACATATGTTCATGAAGAGTTGTGTCTATGTTATACGTCATCTTGAGTTATTTCTATGACAAATTATTTTAGGCCAACTTGAAGGAGTCGTTGAGGAGACTGACTTGATGATGGAGGAGTATTTAGCCAATAAACACACTGACTTTGACAATACCCTAAAGCCTACAATGGAGGCTTGACCTATAATTGACCCAAGCATGAAACCCATTCTTTAATAAGTCAATTGAATTTAATAATAAAATTTATTTTCACTTTATTTTGACAAATAAATTAGATTTTGACTTCAAGTACAATAATGAAGATCGAACCTAGTTACATTTTACAACAACAACACCCCCCTCCCAAAAATTTTGCCCATTTTAAAATTTTGGGACCCCTACGCCTAGTTCGTACCTTTCACTCATCTTCCAATCCCACTTCCATATCCTGATTGAAAACCAAGTCCCTTCGACCCCCCAAAAAATTCCAATCCTGCAAGGCTAAAGGTTCATTTTTCACGAGTAAGCCACTTTCTCAACCCATGCAACCTACAACCTCGCAACCCAACGATCTCACAGGTCACTAGGTCGCAAGGTCGCATGGGCCTTCATAGAAACATTCGTGACCCCTCGACTGTGCAACCCAACGACCTATGGTGACCCGCATGTGTGACCCTTTTTATATATATTGCCCGATCGCCAACCTAATTTATCCATTCACTCAGAGAGACTCAAGTGACAAATAAGGCTAGGCGACTGGGAAAGGAGCACGACTTCTCTAGGTAGATGACTCTTCCCCTCCTTACCATCATTTCTTCATGCCATTTGTCCTTCCTGTCAGTGTGACCTTGCACCTTCCCAAATCAGGAGGGTTTTGTTCTATTTTGGTTGCCCCTTTGAGCTTATTTTGCCACTGAAACCCTCTAGCTTGTCTTTCCTCCCCCTATCTTCCCCTTTGCCTAAGAAATCTAGCCATTCGCTAGTTATTCCCCCCTGCATCTCAGTGATCTAGGCTTTAGGGTCTATAGAGGGCCCAAAAGATGCAACCCAAGCCTCATTTCTCCGTCAAAACGACCAAAATGATAGGTCACGCTCCCAAAACCCCTGATAGGTCTAAATTCACGATTTGCGACCTATGTGACCTGTGAACGAGTGATTTATTTGACCTGTGACCTCGCGAATTTTGCAAATCCTATGACTTACCTGCCCCTGCTAATCCTAAGACCTGTGACCTAGCGACTTACCTAAGTTTGTGACCTAGTTAACTCAAGTCACCAGATCACTAATTTTGTTGCCTTGTTTCTCCCGACTCCTATCCTGTGTGACCCAACGACCTCCCTTTAGGCTAGACTTTAGCCTGAGACTTTGCCCAATTTTCCAAAGTTCTAATCGTGTTTTGTTATTTGCTATACATTATTCATGTCATCTCTCTTATCGTGAGATTTCTTGTTTGACATGCCAAGTTAAGACAATCTCGAGTGCATTTTGATTTATTCTTTCTCTGGAGAAATGGCACCTCCAATAGTCAAGCCTTCCCACAAGAGTGTCAAAATCACTATCCAGGAAATCCATTGAGGCCCATCGCCTCCTATATACATGGGCACTTCATGCAACATCAATAAGACTACCAAACACTCCTGGTTTGAAATATATGCAGAATTTTCTAAGCTAGACATCCCTGAGGACCAAGAAGACTTCAAGGTATACTGCAACATCAAGAGGTCTAGGCTCCACAAAGTGGCTTCGAATCCTCTTGTCTTCCTGTGTGTAGAAACCATCGATTGAATTATATATAACACTAACCCAGATTAGTGGGTAGTAAGGAACCATACACGTGAGGCCTTCACAACTATCTCATCTCCAGACATTGCTGCTTATTACAGGTTTCTAGATAAAGAAGAGACCTTTAATACCAAGTGGTTGTTAGACTTCCCGGTACCAACAAAAGATATTTTAAGGTCCTCGTGGCAAGACCCTTCTAAGTTCCAATTGAAAAATGATCAAGTGTACAGGACAGAAGGCCTTAAGAAAGTTTACCATCTCATGGCTGCAATGATGAATTTATATGGGATGTCTGACATCGATACCTTTCTCGGGACATGGGTCCCTGTCATGTACGTTTTCGCCACCAGAGGCACAATCTTCAACTAGTAAGAATCCTTGATTCCACATTTAAGAACAACATACATGCGGAAAAGTATCTTGAGGTAGATCAATCATCAAAATTCTATATGGAATCATACCTATTAGATGTGGTATGTGTAAGGTGTCATTTCGACAATTGGAGTTATAACAAGATAACAAGTGCGACAGAACCTATGCATCAACATTATAAGATATTTTTGGACATGGGCTATAAGAGTGTGCTTGAGTCCACTTTTGAATCTTTCATCGCCCCTTTACACTAGTTTTTATTCAGAGAAGACCCTCCTTGCATGTCAAAGAGAGCTATGGAGACAATTACTAGAATAACATATTGGTTTCCAATCTAGGTGGGCATATTCATCGGGTTCTTCGGCTCATACAAACGTCCCCATGCACTTCCCAGTTTTTCCACAAACAAATTACCACTACAGGAAGTATGTTATCATATGACTATAGGATTCTCAAAAGACACTGAATAAGGGTGAGAAAAATCCATGGCCGCCTTCCCACTCACCATTGGTGTGTATACTATTGAAATCTTTAAGGAAGTGGAAGCAGAGGCTGAAGACATGAAGGGATTTCATTTTCTGACTCTAAGTCACCGTACATATGAACCCAAAAGGATGGTAGTCGAACATTGTAAGGAGGTTAATTTTAATTGGTCATAATCGCATACCAAGAAATCTCATGAAGATAAGGCCATAAATTGGTACAATGTGGCCAGAAAATTCAGCCTAAGAGAGCAACAAGAAAAGGAAGATGAGAAGGTTGATAATTCCCAAGAGAACATAAGCCTACAAGCCAAGTCTGCCTTGCTGAAGAGAAAATGGGAGCGACAAAAGGGAGGTCGGAAACTTAAAAGGCATAAAAGTGAGGAACCAGAATAGCCTCCAAGCGAGCAAGAGGAAGAGGAAGATGGTGAAACTCTTGTAGAAAGAAATGTGACCCTAGCGAGGAAAAATAAGGAGTTGAAAAGGAAAATAGAAGAAGAGCTAAGGAAGTCACAAGAATCAGGTGATCAACATTCCAAGGACCTTCATGAGTAGCAACTTGAAGAATAAAAAAGGAGGAAACAACAAGAGGAAGAATGACTAAAAAAGGAGGAATAAGAGTGACGGGTCCAAGAAGAAAAGGAAAAAGAGATGTGAGGAGATAGAGAGGAAGAAGCAATAAGAAGAAGAACTCAAGAGGAGGTGGGAGGAAGAAGAGCAGGAAAAGAAGAGGATATAAGAGGAACAAAGGAGGAAGGATGATGAGGAAAAGAGGAAACAAGAAGAGGAGGAGCTAAAGAACATACAATAATATTTCAACAAGAAAAATAAGAAAGATCTCTAACAACAACAATAACATTAAGAGTCTGATGCACAGGCTAAACTTCCTCCAATATTAGATGTTCCTTCATCCACCCCCATTACGAGAGAGAACTTACCTCTTAAGGAATTGGGAATTCCTAATGAAGCAGAGGAGGACATATTTGATCTCACAAGACTTACTTTTGACCAAGCCAATCGTAATATTATGCATGAAAGAAGAAAGTATTATGTGAGGAACCCTATAGAATGCTTGTTTGTGACCACAAAGAATGAGATTGTCCTAAATACTACAATAAATCCTGAGATTATTTATTTATCCTGAACTACCTTCATAGCTGTGACCAAGCTAAATGAGGGAAGAATGAGAAAGCGGATCATGGAACTTCAAGCCAAGATTTACACATCTGAGCATAGATCTACCAAGTTAAAAGAAGTCAGGAAAAGGCTCGAAGAAGAAAATAAATGCTCGCGCCTTGCTCACTCAAGAAGAAAAGAACTACAGGAATAAATAAAGGAAGAAGTTGCAACCCTGAGAGAAGCCATGGTAGTGATCTATGAGGAGATGTCGAAGATACATAACATTGTGTCCCCTATACTAGCCATACAGACCGACATGAAGGAAAAGTATGCCATGCTAAAACAAGTTATCACAACTCTCAACAACATTCATGAGTGGAAAAATAAGTATCTAGAAGCACTAACAATTCTCCCAAAGAAGGATTGGATAACCATCCAGAACAACAAAGTCCAGATACGCATTAGGATCCAAGCATGGGATAAGTTGGCTAGGAATGTTGACAAGGTTATTGCCTCTTACATACATCTGTCGAGTGGGTTGGAGTTTGTGATTGAATTTCATGGGGTTCCTTCCATTGGATCAGTTGGAGAAGTAAGGAAGTAGGAGGAAATCCTACAGGAGATTCAAGAATTTATTAACCCTTTCAGGCAGGCTTCCAACACAGGGTATTGGCAAGTCACAAAGGAAAACAATATAAGGTATGTGGTGGAGCCAGGGAGGATGTACACAAAGTTGGTAACTTTATCCAATCAAATCAAGGTCAAGAGAAGCACTCTCATTCTATATTCCCTCGAATGCCTCCAAAGACATGATGAAGAGAAGAAAAACATGGCCACAATAGCTGCAAAGTGCAAGCTTTGGCGCACCTACCTCATGGAGCAGTTGCACATAGATGTCACGGAAATGTCTATTACTAAATTGTTAGAGTATAATCAGTTTTTTTTGTTGTGAATAGCAAGGTAGGATAGAGTAGAACCAATTAGGAATTCAAAGGTCATGAGGAATTGAAAGAGTCATAGGTAGAAAAAAAGTCATCCTCTTTTCTATAAATATACCTTGATGATACATTGTAAAGCACTTTTTAGATTTGGACTCATTCTGGTGTGTATTTTTTTGAGAGCTTATGATCTTCTAGTGAATGGAAGGAGTAATTTTCTATTTCCAATGATGGATTTGATGAAGACCTTATATGTTGGTGCCATGAATATTAGCAGCTTAATGAATTGAAATTTCCTATGCGTTTTGGTGTACTATCTCCTCATGTGTCTTCTAGTGATGCGGGTTTCCTTTGCAACACATGGATGGTATATGATATTCCAACCTTATGCTTATGTTGATAAATTGGTTTATTAATATTGGCATAATATCATTATGGATTGTGCACTCACTTGTGGTTTCAATGGTTAACAATCATGAACTCATTCTTGGTTGCTAAACTCATTTCTTATTTATGCGTGGTCTTATTTAAAGTTTTGCTAACAACTATTTTATAAGGATCCATGCTTTGAAGTTATATTGTTGTTATTTATGGTATTTGTTTTATCGGGGATTCATTAGTTACTTGTGTTTGTTGAAGTCTATACGTTCCACTTAACTAATACTCTCCCTCTTGTCTGAAGAAAAAATCAACCAACAAGATAGCATTCGGGCCTACATAACAGATGGGATCCCTAAACCAAATGGTGTAGGTTATGATTGGGATTCTACATCGGGGAGATCACTTAGATGTTGCTGGTAAAATCTAGCCCGTCAACAGATTTGGTGCTAGAAGGAGGGCCTGATGGTTGGCATCAACATTCTCCTTCACCCTAAAAATTCCCAACAAGATAGTAATCAACCTTGTCCCCCTTCCCCCGAAACACCTCTTCATCCCGTGTTTGGTCCACCTTTTTGGGATCTCCACCTCGGGGACTGTCAACCTCCTCCACTCGAGGATGCTTTGGTGGAAGAGGAAACTCCTCTTTATGAAGTCACATGTGAGTAGCTGAGAGCTTTATGCCATATCACTCGAAAATTCACCAAGGGTATGAAGGTCATCCCTTCCACAAGTTCACTCCCTAACCCACACACTTCCAAACCTCACCACACCTGTCAAGCCGTCTTGGTTAATTTAGAACCTCATTTGATTGTGATGATTTTGGATGACTATATGGATGTCATTTAAGGACTCTTAATTGAAGGATGGGATATCCCCCCAGCATCCGAGAGAGAATTCCTTAGGATCATAGTCACATGGGGTAATAACTAGCTGTGACAGAAGAATATATGGGGAAATAATAAACCACTACCAGAAAATGTTGGGGTCAATGACACACCACCTAGAGGAAACCCTGCGATGGTCCATAGGTTAGGGGATGATGAGAATATTATGAATATGATCAAACTTTACAATGTAGACCCCCCCCCCACAACAAGAGACCTCTTAGGTTCCCGAGGAACTAGGAAAATTTTAGAAACATTAGGAACTTTAGGGATTTAGGACAACTGAGGGTCCTTCGAGGTAATGGCAAACAACTCTCTCACACTAGTGAATGGTCTAGGTCAGACACTTAAATTAATTCTGAAGGAAACACCAACCACGTCATATTTTTGACACTACCAAGACCTGACCGTCGAAAACCTCTAGCTTGGATTGCCCAATCCCCTTTATGAATATGAGGTCCTCTTCATGACATGCCTCGTCACCCTGAGAAAGATCTCCCAAAGTTTGACCCTAAAAAGGGAACCATGGCTAAAGATCATATCAGTAATTTTTAGTTAGCCTTGCAAACCATGAGGGTGTAGTATGATGATGTTTCTTGTAGGATTTTTCCTTACACCCTAAGACCTTTCAAAGACCTTCCTTGAAAAATTCTTTGAAGATAAGACACCATCCATGGTCCTCACTGAATTAAGCACTTTAAAGTGCCATAATAAGGAAAAGGTCAAGGAATTTAATAAGATATTCACTGACATTTTGAATAAATTCCTAGCGGATGTGGAACTTGATGATTCTATCATTGTTGATTACTATACCAAAGCTCTATCGCATGATATCATTGTGTTTTTCAAGCGTGAAGATAAAGCTACTTTAGTGGAAAACTTCACAGGAGCTCTTGCCATAGAGAAGGATTTTTTGTCCATTGGGGCACTCGAGCATGACACCCGAGAAGAGTCTAAGTCAACAATTAAGAAGGCTCAGGCCTCAATTGGAAAGTCTGGTGATAAGGATAAGTATTTTTTTTTATTTGGAGGGTTTAGCCAAATCCTTGAAGAAGTTAACCAATAAATTCTCTGAATTGAAGAGGAAGACTAGAGAGAGCTCATCAGGAAGTAAACTAGCTAAACCTTTCTTTAGGAACACCAATCCACCCGCAAAATCATCTCAAAATCAAATTTCAATGTAGAAGAGCTATGTATGGAAAACTACTGCACCTTTGACCAAGTTACGTATTCAAAAAATACATGCACTACAAGAAAAAGGGACATTGGTAAGGGGTGAAAAATGTCACCATAAGCTCATTGGTGACAGTCAAAAGAGCATTCGTCACCAAAAATTGAATGTCACCAAAGGTGGCATCGCCAAAAGTATATGTATTGTAGTGACATACAAATTTCGTCACCAATAATGATTCATAATGACGGATAATGACCGTCACCATTTCATATGAGCAATGGTGATGGACCATAGCCTCCGTCACCAAAGGTGGCATCGCCAAAAGTATAGGTTTTGTAGTGACATTCAAAGTTTGTCACCAATAATGATTTATAATGACAGATAGCGAGCGTCATCATTGCATATGAGCAATGGTGACGGACCATAGCCTCGGTCACCAAAAACTAAACTTCACCAAAGGTGGTGTTGCCAAAAGTATAGGTGTTATGCTTACATTCAACTTCCATCACAAATATTGATTATAATGATGATAGTGTCTGTCACCATTTCATATGAACAATAATGATTTATTGTGATGGAACTTTAATGGTCGTCACTATTGGTGCATATATATGGTGACGTTCATTAACCGTCACCAAAAGCCACATTGCTAGAAGTATAGGTGTTGTGGTGACATTCAATGTCCATCACGAATAATGACTATAATGATGGACAACGACCGTCACCATTTCATATCAACAACAATGATTTATGGTTACGGATGTTTGAGGGTCGTCACTATTGATGCGTATATATGGTGGCATTTGTTGACCATCACCATTTCATATTTTTGGTGAGGGTCGAAAAATGTCACCAAAGCTCATTGGTGATGGTCAAAAGAGCCTTCGTCATCAAAAATTGATCGTCGCCATTTCATATGGATGTTAGGGCATGATGGAATCGAACCACCAACCTCCCGCTTGTAAAGCAGGTGCTCTTCCATTGAGCTAGCACCCTTTAAAGAATTATATTTTTTAAAATTAGACCTTGAAACTTCATAAATTGTAGATTCTACAACTTTCAATTAATTAAAGTCTCAGCAATATTTTACTAAACAAGCAAAGCAACATCGAAGATGTACGTCCCTACCTAATGGCTATTGGAGTTATGAAAATTGGGTGGAGGGAAAAATAGTTATGTATAAGAGAATCAATATGTTTAGTTGAATACTCAATTAGAAGTGAAAATCTGAAGACATTTATAACCTATAAATGACCTATAACTATCAAATGCACCAAATATTGTGAAGGAAATGTCATAAGTGGATATCATATGGAAGAAGAGGAGGCAGGGACTTAGAACCCTTGTACATCTTGGCATGCCTTATCACTTGGCACATCTTAGCTTGTTTGACATGTCTTCATACTATCTGGCACATCTTAGCATTCCCTAGCATTCCCTAACATACCTTGGCAGTCATGACCTCACAACTAGCATTGCATTTTTCCATGACTTGGGAACCTTACATTCACTAGAACGCCTTGGCACTCCCTAGTTGTCATGCCTTCTGTTATCCTCCATAATGTCCTAGGCTGATGAAGAGATTGATGGAGGTAACCACAGACCAATCTTTTAGTTTGGTAGCTAGCCCTACTAAACCAGAGAGGGCTCTCTCTATGAAATCATAGCCAAGAGATGACTGGAATGTAAAGGATTTTAGGCTAGATAGCTAGGGTCAGGTGGGGTTTTGGAAAATTTAGGGACTGGGAACTCTATCCACTGGTGTCTTGTCTAGCAGGGACTTTGTCAAGGAGGCAAGAACTTGGAACACTGTCTAGGATAAAGCACCTAACATGCATGACAGAAGCTCCCTAGAATAGAGTACCTCCTACCTAGAAGAGTTCCCCTGCTCAAAATATAGAACCCTTCTCTACTGTGCACTTTTCTTAAAGATAAATCTGTTCATAAAATAGTACTAAGAAAAACACCTAAATTAAGAAAAGTGAGCGTCTAAGTCAAACTATAAAAGTATAACAAATATGGCTCTATATAGGTTTGGGAAACACTAGACAAGCATGCTTTCATACAACAACAATAAGATGCCTAAAATCGATGTGATTATTTCATCATTACTATACCCTCACAGCAAAAATGGAATCTATAGCGTGTACCTTGAGGCTGTATGCATTTGTTGAAGGTGTAGATTGAAAGGATCTACTGAGATGAAGTACTATTGAAGGAGAAACACCTTCAAAACAATAGATAAAGTCTATTGTGAATTCAACCCATTTGCACATAGACCAAGGCTGCTACTAGGTACACTTCTCTGCTGAATGGAAACTACAATGTATTGTAGTGCTACTGAAGGAAAAAAAACTTTAGCGCAACATGATAAAACTCTAACAGATATTGTTACTGTGGCCTCGGTTGTCGATGATCTCATCAATATAGGTAACAACTTCGATAATTGAAACACCAAAAGGTGAGATGCATAGATCATTTGAAATGATAGATTTGGGCATACTTTATTATTGTTTAGGAGTGTTAGTATAGAAAATGCAAGGCAACTTGTTGCTACTTTATGTCACAGGCCAAGGATGCGAAGAAATACATAAAATATTAAATAACATGGTATAAATCGATTGGAGGTTATTTTGAAACGGGAATGGAATTCTCCTTGTGTGGGTTCTAATCTAGTGGGTATAAGTTTAAATAAGAAACTGATAGTTGTGGGGTTGAAATTGTCTCACAATTCATGAAAAGTCCTAAATTTGTTCACTAGAAAGAAGTAGAGCGAGTCTTCAAGTTTATGGAAGGGAACACCCTATTCGCTGGAAGATAACTTGAAATTAGTCGGGCATATTATTTCCCGTCTTATTGTACGTGCGTGTGTTGAAAAGATAACCACATCCAAAGACTCAATAACAATTTTGGTAAAGTTTATAGATGAGAAGCACTTTTGAGAAAACCCATCGCCTAATGACAATTGAGCGAGGAATATGTCGAAGGATTCAATCTTGCACTCAGTCGTAAAAAGGAAGTTGGGTTATCCAACATCTTGCCAACAAAACGACTCCAACCGTAATGTGAAATGCAGGCTAACTACGAAACGTCTTTCCCACTTTGTAGTATTGTTCCCTCTTGAATTCCAACAGGTAGCTGGGTTCTTAGATCCACAAAACTCGTGCCAGGTAAACTTTGCATGATACAATTGTGACATGCAAGCTTGACACACTCTATTTCCCTCTAAAAGAGGGTAAGTCAAAATATTATGACAATATTAATTGTAATTTGATCATACAATATTGAGGTGTTGCATGGAATAAATAATATACTATCAATGCACTAATGAAGAACTCAAAATAAATGAATTTCTTATTGCTACAATAGCACCTCTTGAGATTCTCGGATAAAGCACGTAACTTGCATGGAAAAAGCTTCCTAGAATAGAGTACCTCCTACCTAGAAGTGTGTCCCCTACTCAAAATATAGAACCCTTCTCTACTGTGCACTTTTCTTAAAGATAAATCTGTGCATAAAACAGAATTAAGAAAAACACCTAAATTAAGAAAAGTGAGCATCTAAGTCAAACTATAAAAGCATACTAAACATGGTTGTATACCATATTGAGGTATTGCATGGAATAAACAATATACTATCAATGCACTAATGAAGAACTCAAAATAAACGAATTTCTTATTGCTACAATAGCACCTCTTAGGATTCTCGGATAAAGCACCTAACCTGCATGGAAAAAGCTTCCTAGAATAGAGTGCCTCCTACCTAGAAGTGTGTCCCCTGCTCAAAATATAGAACCCTTCTCTATTGTGCACTTTTCTTAAAGATAACTCTGTGCATAAAACAAAACTAAGAAAAACACCTAAATTAAGAAAAGTGAGCATCTAAGTGAAACTATAAAAGCATACTAAATATGGTTGTATACCATATTGAGGTATTGCATGGAATAAACAATATACTATCAATGCACTAATGAAGAACTCAAAATAAATGAATTTCCTATTGCTAAAATAGCGCCTCTTGGGGTTCTCGGATAAAGCACCTAACCTGCATGGCAAAAGCTTCCTAGAGTGCCTCCTACCTAGAAGTGTGTCCCCTGCTCAAAATATAGAACCCTTGTCTACTATGCACTTTTCTTAAAGATAAATCTGTGCATAAAACAAAACTAAGAAAAACACCTAAATTAAGAAAAGTGAGCATCTAAGTCAAGCTATTAAAGCATACTAAATATGCCTAAAATTGATGCACTTCTTTCATCGCTGCTACAACCTCATAGGAAAACTATAATATACAACATGTATCCCAAGGCTACATGCATCTACTAAAGGTGCAGACCGAAAGTATCTACTAAGATGAAGTATTGTTGAAGGAGAAACACCTTCAAAGCAACAAATAGAGTCTAATTTGCATTCAACCCAACTACACACAGGCCAGGTTGCTACTGGGTACACTTCTCCCCTAAATGGAAACTACAGTGTATTGCTGCTCTACTGAAGGAGAAACATCTTCAGAGAAACACGGATAAAACTATAACATATATTGTCATTATGGTTTCGGTTGTAGAAGTTCTCATCAATATAGGTAACAAATTCGATAATTGAAAAACCAAAAGGTGAGCTACATAGATCATTTGAAATGATAAATTTGGGCATACTTTATTATTTTTTAGGAGTGTTAGTATAGAAAATTCAAGGCAGCTTGTTGCATCTTTATGTCACAGACCAAGGATGCGAATAAATATAGAAAATATTAAATACCATGATACAAGTCGATTGCAGTTTCTTTCGAAACAAGAATGGAGTTCTCCTTGTGCAGATTCTAATATATTGGGTATAGATTTAAATACGAAATTTATAGTTATGGGGTTGGAATTGTCTCACGATTCATGGCAAGTCCCAAAGTTGTTCACTAGAAAGAAGTAGAGCGAGTCATCATGTTTATGAATGGGAACACTCTATTCATAGGTAGATAACTTCAAATTAGCCGGGCATATTATTTCTCCTCTTCTTGTACGTGTTTGCTTTGAAAAGCTAACCACCTCCGAAGACTCAAGAACAACTCTAGTAAAGTTTATAGGTGTGCAACACTTCTGAGAAAACCCATCACTTAATGACAATTGAGCAAGGAATATGTCGAAGGATTCAATCCTGCACTCAGTCATAAAATTGAAGTTGGGGTATCTATAATCTTACCAACAAACCGACTCCAACCATAATGTGAAATCCAGGTTAACTGAGAAACCTCTTTCCCACTTTGTAGTATTGTTGCCTCTTGAATTCCAACTGGTATCTTGTTGCTTAGATCCACAAAACTTGTCCCAGGTAAACTTTGCATGATACAATTGTGATGTGCAAGCTTGATACACACTGTAGTTTCCCACTAAAAGAGGGTAAGTCAAAATATTATGACAGGCTTAATTGTAATTTGATCACAAACTATTGAGGTATTGTATGGAATAAACAATATACTATCAATGCACTAATGAAGAACTCAAAATAAACGAATTTATTGTTGCTATAATAGCACCACTCTTGGGATTCTCCAAGGAGCCACTAATTTATACACATTTGGAATCTTTACTTGGCCTGCAGAAAGATTAAGCAATGGTAGTGATCACTCTTTTCCCTCCCATGGAAGGTTTATACAGAGTCAGCAATAAATTGATTTAAAAGTTAGGTATATGCCTGAAAAATAGGAGTCCGACTCTTCAACTCTAATTAAGTGGCAAGGAAATATTCAACTGTAAATGCTTGCTCTTCTATAGTGTAAATTTCTAGATAAATGGTTAGCGTAAATCTGTCCATTATGGACATATCCCAAAAAACCATGTATGTCTGGACTATGGTTGTGTGTAAGAGAGGGGAGATCACATAAATAATCCATTGTCAAAAGAAAAAGTTAAAGCACAACATTCTATGGAGAATTTTTTAAAATTTTTATTACATACCTTAGAAAGTTTGAAAGGACATAATTGAAGCTTCCCTCTCCTTCCACACTTCATTAAATATGCCCCTTTTCCAATGCAGATGTGGCCTGCAGAATCACAATCAGCAAATAGAATATGAAAAGTAAGTTTAATGAATTAAAGTAGCTTTGTTATACCCTAAGAAAATGGACTATGAGAAATTGGATTCATTCTCTACAAAAGATGATATAGCAAGATCTAATTACATTTTTAACTAAAATAAAGGTAAATTGGATTCATGCTCTGCAATAGACGATATAATGATATCTAATGACATTTTCAGCTCAAACAAAGGTAAACTGAGTAAGCTCAAGCTCCAAAATAATGGCATCCAACTTTTGAGTGGCAGTTACTGTATATATCTAGCTAGAGGCTATAACATAAAGATATTTGTTATATGTGAAGAAAAAAAAAATGAAAGGAATGTGAAATTTTGACCATCAACTATAAGTTCCTTTCAAGGACTAGATCAAACCATAACATTGTTATCAAATAATCAACTCACCCATTCTAGTATGCTTCTAGTAGTTTCATGATAAAACTCAAACTCAATAAACTTCAAACAACATAAATTAACCAACAATATGTCTGAGGTTGGTTACCTATGGATTATACCATACTAAATTACCTTTCGCATCTAACATTGAAAATGACTGTGAAAGAAATGAAGACAAATCAGTGATTATGATGGATGCATGTGATGAAATAAAATAAAAAAAGACATTTCTTCTTGCTACTGATGAGCCTTCTAGGGGATTCTTGGATGAAGTTGATCCTAATCTGCTTTCTGAAATCAAAGAGACACTTTCTAGCTACTTTGATTTGACGAACAACAACCCTAATGCTTATGAAAATGAATATGGAAAGCAATAAGCATTGATGAACCTGGTCTTGAAGAAGGTGTCTCAAAGTCTAATATGGATAGGATTTTAAATTTCTACAGCTAGCAGAGGCTTTTCCTAGTTTGGTTCCCAAGAAAAAATTGTTTTTTTCTATAGTTTGACTGTGTTTTATTTCTATTCTATTCCACTACAAATTGGTAGAGATATTTTTTGTCTTCATGCAACAATTAGTTTCAGATTTATTCACTCAAGCAGTCGCAGAATTTCAAGGAAATTCTACACAATGGACAATTAATCTATATTTTCACTTATATCTTTTGCAAGTAAAATTCACAACTAAATTTTCATCCAAAGTGTTTAGGTTACTAGCAGGTGGTATCACATCATATCTCAACATTGCAACGCATAAATCGTACTATTCAATAAGGTTGAGACTTGAGATACAAAAATATTCCCAAGTTATGCAAGCAAGAAAACTATTGATTTTTAGTTCTAAATCTATCCAACGAGAACAAAATTATGCCATTTTCAACACCCTCTAGTCAAAGTTATTCCTAGCCTCATTCAACTCAATTAAGAATATGTCAATCTCGTTGAGATTTATACTTCATTTCATGCTTCTAAGTTATATATTCGTGCAACCTAATATATCATTTATGTTAAGTGATTATTCATTAAAAATTATTTAGTCCGTCCAGCGCATCTACCTAATTTTCTGATCAGTTTCTGGGAAGACTCTATCAGACATTTGCTGCAGAAAATAGAAGACTGTTTTAGTACCTAGTGTTATAAAACTCTAATTTGGAAAGTGTATTTTGGGTTGTTTCCCTAAAAATATTTACAAAATTTTCAGTCCCAAAGCCATTTCAGGGAGAATTTTAGTCAGGGAGAAATTTAGTATTATTTTTAGAAAATTTGAATGCAACTAAAAGAAATTCTTCTTGTTTTCTCAAAAGATTCCAGCACCAAATATGTGTGAATTCACAGAACTTAAGATTTGGAAATAATTAAATTTCACTTCGCTTTCCAAGACCATATATGAGTGAATTCACAAAACTTGAGATTTGGATTCTGGAAACACTTAAATTTCACCTCATTTATTAGGATTGGAAGTTCCCTGAGATACAAACATGTAGCATTAAGGATCTACTTTGCTTGTTTAAGGACAATGTTCAGTTTATAAATAGTGATACAAGAATCCTTGTATACATGCCTGACACAGTTCTTTGGTCACAACTAATGAAAGTGAACTCCATCAATACATAACATACAAGGTAGAATGTAAGAGAGTGTCTACTTTCCAACATATACTCTGACAAAAATAAACATCTATATAGTCATATAACGTTGTCACCACACCAAAGAAGGAATTAAAAACCAAAATAAAAATAGGAAAAGGCTTGGATTGTTATGGTTACTCTAACAAAATGTTAAATAGGATCAATATGTTAATATGGAAAATATGTAGTTGATTATGATTTATTTAGCCAAGGGGTTAGCCCAACATAATGTCAGTAATGTTACTGGGTATTTGGTTAGTTCTGTGTTGGCAGGTGCCTTGTTTGAAATCCCTTGGGTGAGGTGCACTAGTCAATGCCAATGGGTTTACCAAGGATGCCATCCATGAATGTGGGGAAACATCCATTGGGATTCCCCAGAGAGTTTTTCTTGGAAAGAATAAAAATAGGATTTCCTAAAGAGAAATTTTAAGATGCATACACTGTACACCCAATAAAATCAACTCTATAGAGACAAACCATAAAAGAAGGAAAAATACATATGCTTTTACCTATGTTCCCTCATTTTGCCTCCCGCCCTATGAAAAGTGAAAATATGCTACTCTTAAACTTAAAATAAAGGATGAAAAAATAGTGAATTTTGAACCAGTCCTCCTTGTGTGGAACAAGACTAAAAGTGGGGTGGAAATGCAGTGAGGTTATAAATGAAACATACCTAGGCGCCATTAATGGATTGAAGAGGTAAACCTTAACTCACAACTCTCTTCAATCTTGTTTTCCCTCCCGCCCTGTGAAAAGTGAAAATATGCTACTTGTAAACTTAAAAGCAAGGATGAAAAAATAGTGAATTTTGAACCAGAGATCTAAGGTGTGTGTACTTCTCCTTGTGTGGAAGAAGACTAAAAGTGGGGTGTAAATGCAGCGAGGTTAGAAATGAAACACACCTGGGTGCCATTAATGGATTGAAGATCCAATGGTGGGGGATATGAGGTGTGTGTACTCCTTGTGTGGAAGAAGACTAAAAGTGGGGTGGAAATGCAGCGAGGTTAGAAATGAAACATATTTGGGTTCCATTAATGGATTGAAGATCAATGGTGGGGTTTGATATCAGTCTGCTACTGGTAAAACCTTAATTCACAACACTCTTCAATATCATTTTCCCTCCCGTCGTGTGAAAAGTGAAAATATGTTACTCTTAAACTTAAAAGAAAGGATGAAAAAAATAGTGAATTTTGAACCAGTCCTCCTTGTGTGGAAGAAGACTAAAAATGGGGTGAAAATGTAGTGAGGTTAGAAATGAAACATACTTGGGCACCATTAATGGATTGAAGATCCAATGGTGGGGTTCGATATTAGTCTGCTACTGGTAAAACCTTAATTCACAACTCTCTTCAATCTCGTTTTCCCTCCCGCCCTCTGAAAAGTGAAAATATGCTACTCGTAAACTTAAAAGTAAGGATGAAAAAAATAGTGAATTTTGAACCAAAGATCTAAGGTGTGTGTACTCCTCTCTATCTGGAAGAAGACTAAAAGTGGGGTGTAAATGTAGCGAGGTTAGAAATGAAACATACCTGGGCACCATTAATGTATTAAAGATCTAATGGTGGGGTTCGATATCAATCTGCTACTGGTAAAATCTTAATTCAGAACTCTCTTCAATCTCGTTTTCCCTCCTGCCCTGTGAAAAGTAAAAATATGCTACTAGTTTTCCCTCCTTCGCCTTATGAAAAGTGAAAATTTAATTCACAACTCTCTTTAATCTCGTTTTCCTGCCGCCCTCTGAAAAGCGAAAATATATACTAGTTTTCCCTCCGCCCTATGAAAAGTGAAAATATACTACTTGTTTTAGAAAGTAAATGAAGATTGGAATTAAGAGGGATTTGTTACATCAAAATTAAGGCTAAATTTTTTCAAAAATGTTAAAATTTCCCTCCCTAGAAAACAATAAATACAATATTTATAGAGTATAGTGTATATGTGTAGGTGTAATGTAAGTATGTAAACAATTCTAAATATGGGATTAGTTAAAGAATAATAGTAATAGTAATAATAAAAGTCAAAAGTATGGGGATGAGTGCAAAAATCTAAATGTTGGCTCAATTAATAATAAAAATTAATAAAATTCAATTTGTTATCTTTTGATTTTGTTATTAACTTGTGAATAGGTTTTGTTACAATACCATGAGCCAATACCATGGCTTATCAATACCTCAAGCCCAAAAACCATAAATTTTTTCACAACCAAAATATTTATAACAATATGACAAGATTCTTAACCATAGATATTCATCCCCCACCTTACAGTGGATATTATTAACTTGTAAAAAATTGGTTTTGTTATAATACCATGGGTCAATACTATGGCTTATCAATACCACATGCTCTAAAAACATAACTTATTTCACAATCAAAATATTTTATAGCAATATGAAAATATTCTTAACCATGGATATTCATTCTCAGTTTACCATGGATATTATTAACTTGGAAATAGACTTTGTTACAATACCATGGGCCAATACCATGGCTTATCAATATCACATGCCCAAAAAACATAACTTATTTCAAAATCAAAATATTGTATAAGAATATGACAGGATTCTTAATCATGGATATTCACCCCCGCTTTGTCATTGATATTATGAACTTGTGAATAGACTTCGTTGCAATATCATGGGCTAATACCATGGCTTATCAATACCACATGCCAAAACATCATATCTTATTTCACAATCTAAATATTTTATAACAATATGACAAGATTCTTAACCATAAATATTCATCCCCACTTTACCATGAATATTATTAACTTGTAAATAGGCTTTGTTACAATACCATGGACCAATATCATGCCTTATCAATACCACATGCCCAAAAAAACGGTAACTTATTTCACAATTAAAATATTTTAATTTAATTTAATTTTATAACATTTTTTATTTGAAGCTAATAGGAAAAGGGTTGTAATTAGTTTTGAGATATATATAAACCCTCTATCCTCAACGGACTACTAAAATTATTCCCATATAATTAAATAGGGTATTTAATAAGTTAAAAATGAGAATTATTTGTATTTAAAGATGTGAAAATTTTCATAATACAAATATTAGTAAGAAAACCAACATAGTCTATCTTAAATAAGGATCCAAGGAGGCAGCAAAGTAAGTTGAAGGAAAGAGTGGGGGAGGGATATGACAAAGATGGATGGAGAGAGAGGGAGGAGAGGAGATGTGAAGGGGGGGAACGAGAGAAGGAGGTAGGGAAGAGAAGGGAGAGAGAGAAGAGAGATGGGAGGAGATATGGAGTTGGAGGGGGAGAGAGAGGAGGAAAGAACTAGGCATACGGAATAGAGTGGAGAGACGAGAGGGGTGAAAGGTAGATGGATAGAGAGAGGGGAGAGAAGATAGGAGGAGAGAGAGATAGGTGGGGATAAGATAGAGGAGAGAGGAAAGGAGAGAGGAGGCACAAGTGGAGAGGGGGGGGAGAGATAGTGTTTTGGGGGCATAGAGGGAGGGAGCAGTAGAAGGAGAGGAGATAAGAGAGAGGAGAGAGAGATGAGAGAGGGGGAGAGAGAGGGAAGGAAGAAGAAATACATAGAGGGAGAAAGGTAGAGAGAGAGAGGGAGTGACAAGGGAGTGATGGAGAGAGGAGAGATAGAGGGAAGAGAGAGAGGTGGAGAGGAAGAGGGAGGGAGAGAGAGATAGATATGGAGAGAGAGTGTGTATGTTTGGGGGGTGAGATAGAGAGAGGGAATAAGAAAGAGACACATAGATACAAATATAGATATTGTATAGTATTATATAAACAGCCTAGATCCATCTTAACCTGTATCTATCAAGCGCCAAAAAAGAGGTTTGCACATTGAGGGATTGGATCCCTCTTAGTGCTTGATAGATCTAGGTTAAGATGGATCTAGGCTGGCTTAATACATTTGTAGTTGTATATGATAAACTACTTTTTTTATGGTTGTGTTTGAAAACAATTTTTCCATATTTGGTGTATTTATCATAATAATAATAATATAATTTTAAGCTTACATTTTTTATGTCATTATTTTGTTGTTAGTTTATAGAGATAGACATGTTATACTTTTGGAATTTGAAAAGGAAACATGTGCTCTTAACTTGGTTGTATTAAGAACATAAGTGTTCTTGTATACTAGGTGGGTGCAAACAAGAGAGAGTATATGTAAGTGTATTAAATAGTTAAAAAAAGTGTTATTTAAGGAGAAAGTTACAAAAATCTAACAAATAGGCTAGGGTTAGGATATTACTATTTTGGGACATCTAAAGTTGAAGGCACATTTTATGGAGGTGTAGTCTAAGCCCTTGGGTGTAGGGCACATATTATGAGTATGTTGGACTTTTGGTGTGCGTTAGTGGTGTCAACTAGTGGTGGAGTGTCCAACCAATGAGTAGGCAAATTTTTTCATTTACAAGGTTGGCATCAATCAAGTATTCTCCCTCTCTACCCAACTCTAAGATGAGGAGTGTGCATAATGGACTTATTATTGTAACAAATTGCAAATATTTTCTTATCTTTAAGTTCAAGGGCTTGAAGTGGCTGCCTCAACCTACAAATCTTTAAAGGAACTATGTGTTTTTCAATTAAACCCTTGTGGTCAAGGAGCTGCAAAAGAGGAAGGCCTTATGGCTATTTTTAAGGGGTTGTAATGACCCTTGTCTTGTGGTAAATATGTAGATATGATGTTAATGGTCATGATCTTAGTACATTCACGTATATAATGTAAATATTTTCCTATCACCTTGCATTGTGTAAATATGATAAATATTTTGTGGTTACCCTGATGTACATGTTTAAGTTCCACTTGCATGATTATGGGAAACACTTCTCAGTTATCCTTGTGTACATGGGGAAGATCATAATTACTCTATGCGATAAAAAAAACCTAGTAATATTTTCACACTGAACACTATACAATAAACTTAACCCTAATATCTTAGTGAAGAACAAGTAACTAGCTAGACTTTGGAAGGGTTTTTGGATTCACTGTTAGTGAAACTCATTGCAGTTAGGTGTGCCAATGAGTGGTGAGTGTTAGTGACTGCTAGGGAAACACAAGGGAGCAATAGGTCAAAATGCATGGAAATGAATGAATAGGTGTGTGTGGCAGGGAGTGTAAATGAGTTCTAGGTGTGGTAAGAGGGGAGTGACATGGTATGCTAAGCAACGCTAAGTCATTCTAACGTGCCAGAGCGACATGCAACCAATATGTGCTAGGTGCCAAGGTGTGCCAAATAGTGCTAGGAAGTGTTAGGGAGCGTTAGGGAAACACAAGGGAGCACTAGGTGAAAATAATGCATGCGAATGAATGATTAAGAGTTTGTGACAGGAAGTGTCAGTGATTTCAGGGTGTGCTAAGGAGGGAGTGAAAAGGTATGTTAGGCAGTGCTAAAGAATTCTAGAGGCTAGGGAAACATGACAAGATGTGCTAGGTGCTAAGGTGTGCCAATGCATGACAGGGAGAGTTATGGAGTGTGAGGGAAAAACAAGGGAGCACTAGCTTCAAATGCATGGAAATGAATTAATAAGAGTGTGTGACAGGGATTTTCAGTGAATTCTAGGTGTGCTAAGGAGGGAGTGACAAGGTATGCTAGGTAGTTCCAACAAATGCTAGAGTGCTAGGGCGACATGCCAAGATGTGCCAAGTCATAGGGTGTGCCAATGTGTGTCAGGGAGTGCCATGAGAACACAAGGGAGAACTAGTTCAAATTGCATGGAAATGAATAGATAAGAGGTTGTTATAGGGGGGATCAACAAGTTCCAATTGTGTTAAGGAGGGAGTGACAAGGGTATATGCTAGGCAGTGCCAAGGAATGCAGGGGATGATAATTTGCGCCATGTAGTGCAAATTTATTGTTATACGTGCCAGATGTTATGGCATGTGAAGATGTAAACTATGTTTCTTAGTTGCTTTATGGGCATTGTTGGATGTGAGCCTTGACTTGGTAACTTGTTAAGTGGGATGGGTTAATATTGGACATGAGAAGCCTAAGGTGATTTATAGTCCATTAGGGGAACAAGGCATAGTCTAGTTTTAGTAAATGTAACTTGGTAAAGTTGTTGTAGTCAAGGCAGCACTTGGTTGGGTTCCTAAGTCTAAAAGAAAATAAGGGTAGTTATGAGGGAATGATAATTAAGGAGTGCCATGGCATGCCAAGGAATGAAAAGGCGTGCTAACATATGCCAGATAGTGTCAATGCATTTCAAGGAGTGTTTCGGAGTGTCATGGAATCATAAGGGAGAACTAGGTCAAAATGCATGGAAATGAATGAATAAGAGATTATGCCAGGGAGTGTTAGTGAATTCTAGGTGTCCCATGGACGAAGTGTGTTAGGAGAATTTCATATTAGGGCTTCTAGGAGGAAATCTTATAATTGTGATAAGAGGATGGAAAAAGAAGTTTGAGACAAAGGGAGACTTTGGTCTGGGCACAACACTATTTTTTCAATGACTTGGTTGGGTTCCCAAGTCACAAAAAAAAGTAAGGTTATATATGAGGGCATGAAAACTAGGGAGTGCCAAGGTGTGCAGGGATTTTCCGGAAGTTCTAACACATGTTATAATGTTCCAAGGAATGTTAGGCATGTCAAGACATGCCAAGTGCTAAGGCATGTCAATGTGTGCTAGGTTCTAGGTTGTGGCGCCAACACATGCTAGGGATTGCCAAGGAAACACAAGGGAGGACTCATTTCAATTACATGTAAATGAATGAATGTGTGTGTGTGATAGGGAGTGTTAACAAGTTATAGGTGTGCTAAGGAGGGGGTGACAATGTATGATTAGTAGTGCCAATAGATGATAGAGTGCTAGGAAATCCTAGTAAGATGTGACAAGTGCCATGGTGTGCCAATGTGTGCCAAGGAGTATTAGGGAGTGTTAGGGAAACACAAGGGAGCACTAGGTTATAATGCATGGAAATGAAGGAATAAGAGTGTGTGGCATGGAGCGTTAGTGAGTTCCAAGTGTGTTAAGGAGGAGTTACAAGGCATGCTTGGCAATGCTAAGGAATGCTAGAGTTCTAGGGTGACATGCGGACAAGATGTGCCAACGCATGTAAGGAAGTGTTAGCTGGGAGTGCGAGGGAAACACAAGGGATAACTATGTCAAAATGAATGGAAATGAACAAATAAGAGTTTTTGATTATAAGTTTCAGTGAGTTCTAGGTGTGCTAAGGACCAATTGCCAAGGTATGCTAGGCAGTGTTAAGGCATGTTAGAGGCTAGGGCGACATGACAAGATGTCATAGGTGCTAAGGTGTAACAACACATGTCAAGGAGTGATAAGGAGTGCTAGGGAAACACAAGGGAGAACTAGGTAAAGATGCATGGAAATGAATGAATAAGAGTTTGTGACCAAGAGTGTCACCGATGTCTAGATGTGCTAAAGAGAGAGTGACAATGTATACTATGTAGTGCCAAGGAATGCTAGAGTGTTAAGGTGGTAGGCCAAGATGTGTGAGATGATAGGGTGAGTTAGGGAGTGTTAGGGGGTGTCAAGGAAACATAAGGAAGCACTAGTTCAAAATGCATGGAAATTAATGAATAAGAGTGTGTGATAGGGAGTTTCAATGATTTATAGGTGTGTTAAGGAGGGAGTGACAAGGTTATATGCTAGGCAATGCCAAGGTATGCTAAACTACCAAGGCATGTCAAGAAGTGCCACAGTGTGCTAGGGAGTGTCAAAGCATGCCAAGGAATGTAGGGGATGTTAACGCATGCCACATAATGCCAAGGCATTCTAAGACATGTCAGGTGCTATGGCATGTCAAGATGTAAATTGTGTTGCTTAATTGTTTTAGACCAAGGTTGGATGTGATGAGCCTTGTCTTGGTAAATTGTTAAGTGGGATGAGTGAGATTGTACATGAGTACCCTAAGATGAGTTACAAGTAGTTCTTAGGTGAACAAGGCATATGTTGAATTTCCATGACACATGAGAATCTAGGTTTGGCCTTAGAATTTTTTATGCGAACACACTCAAGTGCCATATCACATCTACTATGCAGAACGAAATCTGCCATGAAAGAAAAAGTAATGGATTGAATGCACATAGTTTAGGTTTTTCACATCTTCATATGTTAATGCTTATTATTGTGATATACAATAGCCATTTATATGTTTGGTGTAACACTCCTCTGGAGATTTCTATCGAACAACAACATCTCTGTGGTAAAAGGTGTATTGTCAGAGGTTGCTCCATCAAAAATAGAAACCAAAAGGGACCTTACTGTGCACACAGATGAAGAATTAAAAATATTGTTATGTATGAGTGCTGATGTGGAGGTATGGGACAAAATTACACACGAAGCGAACCTTTTTGTTCAACCAATCAAGATCTAAAAAGGAAAATGTGTGATTATATATACATGTGTGATAGTATTTGGAGAAATGCCAACCTAACCCACAAATTTGTTGACATTTTTCTGGATCTGATCTATAATTGTTCCTAAATTCAATAAACATGTAAAATAGGACTAACTTTTCAATACAAAAATTGATAAGAACATGACCAAATTGTGAAAGTGTAAAAATTGGTATGGTTTAAAGGGACCGATCCCTTTGAAAAGTATTAAATGTGGTAATGAAGGTTGAGCCTCATTCTAGAACCCCTTTGGGCATCCATCTTAGGAATTGGTGTAGGATGCAACACTTCAAAATAATTTTTGTAGCAGTGATGTCAACACTTGTATAGTGACATGGGGTTGGATTTGGCCTGTCAAAGTTCATTAGTCTACTTTGGAACTTCTCTAGAGTGATGCCTTAGATGATTTGGAGTACGAGGGGATGATTTGATATTTAGTTTGCATTGAAGAAGCTTTAGAGGCTAGATACTGCAGAAAAACCCCTTGTTCTGAACAGGGAAGCACATGCCATTGAAGAAAGTAACAACAAGTACACAGATTTGAAACTCAAATCACATCACTATTTATTACTCTTTGAAACAAGAAATAACTAAAAATTTCAAACACTACTATTCACTTTTCCATTAATCTGGAAGGTACAATGATTTTGGAAACATGTACAACAATGTCTCAACTTTCCTAACTCCTAATCCTAATGCACCTTCCTTGCATGGATAGACAAGACAATCAAAGTCTGCCTCTAGTGAATATGATATGAGATATGCAAACATGCTTCCTTAGATAAGTCTGAGAATTAATAACTAGGGAAGTTCTCCTTTTAACTGTGCATGCAAAAACTAAATAAAGCAAAGAGTTTTTCTACTCCAGGTGCCAAAAACGAATCCACTACCTAAGCTAAGTGCTTTTCCCACAACAAGATATTAAGGACTTAGAAACTTTGCCGCTTCCTTCAAGAGAGGTGTATGCCAAACAGAACTAAGCTGTCATGCACTATCCTCCAAATTCATTGACATTTAACAGAAATCTTGTGCCTAGAAAAAGACAAGAGACCAAAATCCAACAGAATTCACTAACCAGCTAGAGACCCTTGTGCTCAAACAACGAGATAATAAGGGAATTTCAACTAGGGTGGAATATTTCACCACCAAAATTGACAAGAGATAGAAGGGGTCAAAAACTATCAGACCTAATGCTCAAGAAAAAATTAATTAATCCACACTTGGTGATCCAAAATGAATTCAATCCTTATTTATTTATAGATTTTCCATAGGGGTTTCATATTATTAAGTGATTAAGTAAACCTTACTCCAAACCTAAAATTTGGGGTTTTTAAGCCCAACTTCCCCAAAAATTGCCCAACAATAGGTATTTTGGGGTTTTCCCCCTTTATGGAGGACTACAGTCTACGGGGATGGATGGGATATTATGTCCCATTCGTCCTCAATTTGTAGAGGACGTTACATGGAACCTGATAAAAGAAACAATGCTTTAGTTTAGGAGGTAATAACTAAATGCTTATTTCTTTCCACATAAGACGTACATCTTGCAAAAATGATCATGGGGTACAAATACTACAAAAGGCCTAAATCTTACTAGCATTGTCAAAGTCCAAGAATAAAAACCCTTTTAGGTGAAACAAGGTTAGTACCACATACTACAAGCACAAATGACAAATTCAAAAACAATATACTTATTCAATGAAAGAATGACGAATCATATTAGCGCACTTCAAATTTAATAGCTCTTGAGTTGTAGTGTCAATCAAAATTTCTCAAGTTGGATCATAATTAAGTACTCAATGTTGTTTTGGGTCCAATTTGGGGAATAGGAGGAACTCTTGGTGACAATGGGATGATCAGGCTTTTCAAAAGAGAGCTTTGCTATACTTTTCAACATACAAGCCATTCATTCTAGTGGAGGAGACATAGAGAAGCCTTTAATAAGGACCTTTCCAAGATCAATTTGGAGAAAAATCCCTTTTCAAAGCTTAAACATAGTTCTAGATTCAAACAAGAGTAGTCATTTTTCAAAACAATTATTAATTCCCAAGAAATTGGAGCCAAGTTGACATGTTGAGCATTTATTCTTCTATTGGACAAGGAAGCATTTATGAAAACTCCTTGGCCCTTTGATCCAGTATTTGATGTAAATCTCTTGATTAGAAATGTAATAAGAGATGCACTTTATATTAAGGAAAAGGGAAAAGTAGAGGGCCAGTTAATAATTATCTCTAAAAAACTATTAATAGAACCTAACATGTTTGAAATGGAAAAGGATAACTCGATGGTTATTTTTTTCTTTAGAAACTTTGCTAATTTCCATGATTGAAGCATGTATTCATGCCTTGAAAGAAGCTCACAAATGCTTTTGATGTTGGTTGAAGCAAAGAAAATGTGCAAAGTTACACTCACATAGAGGTATGGAAAAAAAGTATGTGGAGCTTGTTGTCCTAGACGCCAAACAAAGAATGGACAAAAGGTGAAAAAACCAATTCAAAAGGTATGTGTAGCTTTTGTCATGCAGAGGTAGGTGTTAACTCCACACTCTACAATGAAGTCTTTGCGGCGCAAGTGACACAAAGGTTTGCATGCAGAACTTTGGATTAAAAGGAGTGGAGCTTGATGCTACATGTCCACTATTACCCCTCTTTTGTATGAGTTACAAGAGATAGAAATAATGAGATACGGGAGATACAAAGTAGATACTATTGTTATTCAAATTTAATAAAAAATATTACTATGTCTTCCTCGACATAAAAGAAACATCTTCCATAAATATTTTCTCCATGAACCTGATTTAAAATGAATCCCTTTTGTTGACACACCCAACCACAAATAGAAATGATGTCAATGGGCCAGTTTCAGTTCAAAAAATTCACAATTAGTTTTAATTGTAAGATCTCCTATTTTCAGTTCAAATTTCAGTTACAAGCAGTGAAACAAGACTCGTCAATCAATCGCGATTAATCACGAGTCGGAATCTTCTCGATCTCCAAATGACCTGATCTAAATATTTGGGATTCAAACTCATGTTGACCAAGTTTAACTCATGTTCGATGCAAGTTTGACTTGAGACTTGCCGATTAAAGAAGATTCCTGCAATTGATTCCAATTTATTTGATTTTCAGCCTTGACTTGATGAGCACGAGTTTTTCAAGTTTAGGTATGCCGCATTGCTAAAAACTAAACGTTAGTCATTCCAAAATTTATTTCTCATTTCTCAAGCTGAAAACTCATACGTCGAGACCTTCAATAATCAATCACAACTCACTATTACACAATCTAGACTCAATGTTGGGGAATTGCCAAGGTGAGCATAAGTCCACACTCCATATCAGGTAGTCGCCAATGTGCGCTCTATCCATACTCCATAACGACCCTCGGGCAGTCGCGCATCACCTTCAGCATGTGTTACCTTTAGGCTTAGCTGCTTCACTATTCAACAATCGAGGTACATTGGCACCTAGCTTAAATAATAAGTATATTACTATATTGAAGTTTCAATGTCGTTTTCAATGGCAAGTTTCAAGTTTCTCTATTCAGCAATCGAATGTTCAGCGTATTCCTTTGGTTATGACTTTTCAATCCTATGAATGGGGCTTAAATAGATTTAAAAAATGCACTAAGAAATGGTTTCATACCAACCATCAACCAAGTCATCAAGCATTCCTTCCTTGGTCGATGTCTTGCCGACTTCAAAGGCTTTAACCATGCATTCACAACTTTGGGTATTTTTGTTCTTCTAGAATCTGTTATTGATGTGTTGGTTCAGTTGTCTTATGCTAAATGAACTTGCAAATTCAAGATTACAATGCAATATATGTTGATAATATTTCCTTTATGTAGCATTTCCTCATATATACCTAATTATGTTTCAAGGTCATAATGATATATTAGGTCGAAATGTGCTTGTGTTGCTGGACAGACTCCTCTTTCATTCTTAACAAAACCTCATATCCTTTAAAACCAACCCTCTTTTTGCGAAGTTATATATGGAATTTTTAATTTTGATTTTTACGCCGTAAGGCGTTTCCCTATGAAATGAATTTCCCTAGCCGCAGCTGTGTCTTATTGTTGACCGTAGATTTGTGGTGTTAGACGATTGAATGAATTATAATCGTTGATCCAAAACTAAATGAGGAAGCCAGACAGACCCACAGTGATATTTCTCGCGGAGTGACAGCTTGCAGTGAAAGAGACGGCTATGGGGCACTCACAGAGTCAGAACCAATCAAAATACCACAGCTTGTGCTGAAGCGCTTCCCAGAGAATACGCGGGCAACGCTGGGGTACCAGGGTATGCGAGAGCAAAGGTGAAAGAGCTCCGGGAGGAGCCGTTCTCAATAAATCCAATTCCAGAGCTTTCAAAGTCCACCAGGCGGTTTCGCAGGTAAGTTAATTTGTTATTGTCTGTGTTAAACTCTATATGTTCTATTTTATCAGTGCTGGTGATATTTGTTGTTTGCATTGATGCTGATATTTATCCTACTCTCTGTGCTATCTTCAGCCATTCTCCAGAATACAACGAGTCCGAACCTGGAGTTGAGATTCTGGACATATTTCTGAGTAGGGTATGTATCTTTTTCATTGTATGATTGTGGAGTTACAACTCTACCTCTCCCAATATTTGTTGTCCTCTCAAGGAGGTGTTTAGTGATTGGCTTGAATTTTGTTTTGCAGAGCGGTTGTGGCGATTCATTAAACTTTGGATGTTCACCACCATATTTTAATGGATCTCCTCCCAGTCGAGCGAACAACCCTCTTGTGCGTGATAGCAATTTCATTCATCAAAGAGTGCAAGCCTCACCCTCCACTCTTTCAAAGCCCAAATCATTGGGCAGATCTTCGCTTGGGCCTAATGCAACTGTCCGAGTTGAGAGTTTTGATTGTTCTGGGAGGGATACAAGATGCAGTGTCCTTGCACTGGCTTGACTCGTGGACATTTACACTGACGATTGACTAAATTGCGGAGCAAGTACTGCCAGAGAGATTTTATGTATAAAATTAGTTATGATATCTTTAAAAATCACATACTGTAAATTTTGTAATCATATGAGTGGGGCTTTCCAACACGGCAGGGGTGTAAATGTTGAAAAGTTCGTTTAATTGAGGATATTATTATTATTATTCAGCTATGTGCACTTATTGAGAAAGCATTTGTAGCCCTCATTGAGGATTGTTTTCTCCGAGGCTATTGTATCCAGAGACGAAGTCTTTCCTATAATTTCTGGATTAGATTTTGTTGAAGCATGGAAGATACGCCAGGTGCTTATGCATCCCCATTACTTGTAAGCTGTACAGATTCCTGAGTCATGTAATTGGATGTAATTTTAAACGTTTTAGTTGTATTTTAGCAGCAGTCTTGTAAGATGTTATAGAAAAGCCTGAAGAATAAAGAATTGGCATTTCAGATTTGTATCTAATGTTCTGTATATCTTGATATTGTGCAGTTTTAATTTTGCAAAATCAGTTTCAGATGAGCATGTGTTGGTTTGGTATGCATAATAGTCTTCTAGATTTCTGCCGTGTAATTTTTTTTAAACCTGTTCATTTTTCAATTAAACAGGAATATATATTTGTGATCATTATTTTGCTTTATGCCCCCCTAAAACCCTTAGGCTTTAATAGAAACTACTGCGTTTACAAAACGTGATTATATCCCTCATGTCTCCTGATTACAAACTTAATTAGACAAGGATGCATTGCATTCGGCATACCTGCAGTATAAATGATAGCTCTCTGGTTTTTGAAGTCTATAAAAATATTGAATACCTCTATTGGTTTACCCAAAACCACTTCAAA
Source organism: Pinus taeda (assembly GCA_000404065.3). Lineage (NCBI taxonomy): Eukaryota > Viridiplantae > Streptophyta > Pinopsida > Pinales > Pinaceae > Pinus > Pinus taeda. The sequence continues at coordinate 115,525 of APFE031005909.1, read as the reverse complement.
AAAGCCTATAAAATATTGAATATATTGAATATCTTTATTCGTTTAACCAAAACCACTTCAAAAAAACTTATGGAAAATATTTGTTAAAAACAAATGCCTGTTTGTCCTATTATGAGTTCTGTGCTATTTATTTCCTGCCATGCCATTCTTTAGTGGGTTCTTCATCATATCGTTGATAATGATGCTAATAACATACCATTGAAACCTTTCGTGACTGCCTTATATACTCAGGTATAGGTATATCTTATATAATATGTGCACAGAATGAAATGTGCATGGGGCTGCGAGAAAGTGGACAAATAGACTAAGCTCGCCGGTGGAGACCGTACCAAATTCGAATTGGGAGAATTATTCACCTTATCCAACCGAATAGGCAAATTTGAGAAAAAAAATTAAACTCTTTTGAAGCTGGCCACCTTTGGTAGAAATCTGTGTTGCACCTCTCTGCTGATTCAGATTCATAGCCAAAAGATAGATTCACGTTTCCAATGGGTGTATGTATAGAAGATAACTATGACTCCCCGCACAAGGCTTGATTTAAACAGAATCCCATAGCAATAAAAAAGGATTATGTCCACATTTAAAACTACTTTTTTTGACATCAACAACATGATATATTAACCACCAGTTGCTTGAAATCTTAAATTTAATGATAGCATGCGCCAATGTCTGCGTGTGCTGCTGATAAGGAATTCGCAAACAACGTAAGTCCTGTTGATCAACAAAATTTAAACGATAATAGGATCTTCAATTCATTAGTAAAGCTGATACAGACATCGAAACGGTATTAGTTACTAGGTGGTCTAAAAAAACGCACTTATCAAATAAACCTGGCCTTTACCAAAGAAAATAATAAATCTGGCCTTTACCAAAGAAAATCTGTAGAAAACATTCCTTGGTAGTAATAATAATAGTCTGCCATTATGACTACAATAGTAGTTAGTTTTCTGCCATAGTGTTTGCGATAATAGTTAGTTTTCTGCCATAGTGTCTTCAATAATAGCGCGGCAAAGAAAATATGGCCTTTACCAAAGAAAATTTGTAGACAACATTCCTTGGTAGTAATAATAATAGTTTGCCATAGTCCCTGCAATAATAGTTAGTTTTTCCCATAGTGCCTACAATAATAGTGAGTGTATGGTTAACATAGTTCCAACTGATTCTAACCCTATCTTAAAAAAATTAACAAAACTTTCCCAAGTACAAAAAAATAAACATAATAAGCAATGAAAAATCTGGAGTCATATGGTAGTATTCTACATTCTTTGCGAGAGCAAAGGTGAAAGAGCTCCGCGACGAGCCGTTCTCGACCCTGGTGCACAAGGTCCAGCAAGGGTTGTCCAGAATAGGCAACGATTATGTTAGGTCTGTGATAGATTGGCTGCAAGTCCACAAAGGGATACCGTGTGCGATGAACAAATTTTCTGTGGTTGCATGGTGGAGGTTGGGGTTAGAGGATGCGAAATATTCGTGGGGAAATCCTCTCCATCTGAGCCCTGTGATGGGCCTGAGCCATTGTTCGGAACTGGTCATGCTGCTCCCCAACCCAAACCAGCAATGTGGTGCAGGTGGCGGTTTCAACGTTGGCATTACTCTCCAACCTTTTCAATTCCCACGCTTCCACCAGTTGTTCCAACTTACAAAGTAACATCCCATCCATCCATTTATCCAGCGATTGACATTTGTGTTTACACTAAGTATTAGCTGTGTTCTTATTCTTCGTATTTGATGTGTAGCATTCCTGCAAATTTGACTTGTACTCGGTAATTTTTATTAAAATAGTAGAACCATATTTTTATCTGGTTACTTTTTTTTTATCATATTCTGAACAAGATTGGTTGGATAATTTTAAGGTTAAAATGTTAGATTATCTGAATCCAAACTTTCTTGGGTGTGTTGAGAATGCTTTGGGCATGCGAGAATGGCTGGAATCTAATGGTCACCAGTAGAACTGAGTTCCCTCTATGAATCTGAATTTTGTTTTTGCATTCCCGGAAGCATTAGCCTGCTCGCATACCCCACACTGCCAATACCAAAATCCAAACAGGATTTAGTTTTTCATTTATGTTTTTCAGGCCAAGTTTTATCCGAGTATCTTTTCTCAGCTTCCTCTGTTCAGGTAAGTGGCTACATTACATCCTCTGATTTTATGCTCCATAATTTCCTTTCTTTTAATGGTTTGTTTGCAGCATTCAAACACTTGATTTAAACTTTCTGTTTTTTAACCTCTATTGAATGGTTTGTAAATAGATTTTAATGATCTTCACTTATCTTTTAATGATCTGATTCCTTTTTCAATGCAGTGGCTATTGACGGTTTTGACTTTGGCTTTGGTTTTTCATATCAGATACTATATCAAGTATTCCAGTGATCTCAGACCTTCAAGATTCAAGGTTTCCAGTTTGACGCACGCATTTTTGTTGAGAAAATTAAGATGTTCAAGATATGAAAGATCTGTCAATGTGTGTTGAGAATGCTTTGGGCATACGAGAATGGCTAGAATCTAACGGTCACCAGTAGAATTGAGTTCCCTCTGCGAACCTGAATTTTATTTTTGCATTCCTGTAAGCATTAGCCTGCTCGCATACCCCATCCTGCCAATACCAAAATCTAAACAAGATTTAGTTTTTTATTTATGTTTTTCAGGCCAAGTTTTATCCGAGACTCTTTTCTCAACTTCCTCTGTTCAGGTAAGAGGTTACATCACATCCTGTGATTTTATGCTCTGTAATTTCCTTTCTTTTAATGGTTTGTTTGCAACGTTCGAACACTTGATTTAGACTTTCTATTTTTTAACCTCTTTTGAATGGTTTGTAAATATCTTTTAATGATATTCACTTATATTTTAGTGATCTGATTCCTTTTTCAATGCAGTGGCTATTGACGGTTTTGACTTTGGCTTTGGTTTTTCATATCAGATATTATATCAGGTATTCCAATGATCTCATCATATCTGAAGTAATATACCATTCTAATCTGTGAAGGACTTTATCAAAATCAATCTTGAGGAGCAGATCTTCTTGGTGAATTTCTCCAGCCCACTAGATAGTTTTCAAGCTTAATTTTTTTGCGGTTAATGCCTCTGCAGGAGTCTTCAATGCCCTTTGCTGAATCCAAACTTTCTTGGGTGTGTTGAGAATACTTTCGGCATACGAGAATGGCTGGAATCTAATGGTCACCAGTAGAACTGAGTTCCCTCTGTGAACCTGAATTTTGTTTTTGCATTCCCGGAAGCATTAGCCTGCTCGCATACCCCACCCTGCCAATACGAAAATCCAAACAGGATTTAGTTTTTCATTTATGTTTTTCAAGCCAAGTTTTATCCGAGTATCTTTTCTCAGCTTCCTCTGGTCAGGTAAGAGGCTACATCACATCCTGTGATTTTATGCTCCGTAATTTCCTTTCTTTTAATGGTTTGTTTGCAACGTTCAAACACTGGATTTAGACTTTCTATTTTTTAACCTCTTTTGAATGGTTTGTAAATATATTTTAATGATCTTCACTTATCTTTTAATGATCTGATTCCTTTTTCAATGCACTGGCTATTGATGGTTTTGACTTTGGCTTTGGTTTTGACTTTGGCTTGAGTCTCCAACATTATGATCTCAGTCATTTTTTTAGATCCTGTAGTCTCTCATCGTTTTTCAATATTTCTGTTTCTTGATCATATATCTTTATATTTCTGATTGTGGTGCACAGCATTCCCCTGGAGGGAGTATTCATGGAAGGAAGCCTACCCCCGACTTCCTATAATGTTGTCCTTCCAGACCAAAACTACTATGGGGAGATAAAAGTTGGCCTCACATTCACTATTAAGGTAGATTCTATATATGAAGAGGCTCTTTATATCAGAAACATTTTTTTGAATGTTAATATGATGGATTCATATTAGCTCTGGATATTGACCAATCACTGTAAATTTCATTTTCAAATTTTGTTTTACAAATGTAAGAAGATAATTTCAATAAAAGGTTTAAACTTATTCCTTCTAGATCTTTTAAAGTTAAATATCTTTTTATAATTTAATGGATTTAAGGATATAAAGGATCTATGGATATAAAGGATGTACTGTAGATTTTGAGAATATTCAAGATATATGAATAATAGAATTTGAAAATCTTAGGGAGCAATACAAAGTTTAAACTTTAAAGTTGAATACTTTTCTATAATTTCATGGATCCATGAATATGGTAGGTTTTGAGTATATTCAAGATCCATGAATATTGTAGAATATGAGAATCTTAGAGAGATTACAAATAATATTAAGGTGAAACAGGTCAAACAAATTGACTAGGCACATTCTATCATATTCTCAAATTCTAAAATATTCCCAGAATTTATTATCAAATTAATTTCGATTCCATAACCCTAACATGTAATTGTGTTTTTTCATATAAATTCCCATCCAATTACTTCAATCCTATGAACTCAAATATGTTTTTTCATATTATGGTGATTGGAAATTGCAGGAAGAAGATTGTTGTGAGGAAGTAGCAACGAAGGAGGTCGGAGGGTGAAAAGAAAGCTCCTACTGAACCATTCCTTTCAATTGTTATGTTCAGTAGGTCACATAACATAGAAAACCTTCAAAGAAATCGAATGTACTGTCGCATCAAATGCAAGAAATTCTGAAATAGTGTTTATTGGGAGTATATCATTCTAAAATAATGTTTATTGGGAATATATTTGCATCTTTCCTCGCCTATGACTCTCTTTTAGTGTCGCATCTAACACATAAATTCTGAAATAGTGTATCGACATCGTTCTTGGACTATGACTCTTTTTGTGTTGTTTGATGTTTATCTTTTCTACCAATCATTGAAACTCTTCATGGAAATGTTGTGATTTCTCTTGTGATTTCTTAGAGACTATACAGAATGGATTTCCGCACTTTATGCCTTACGGCGTTTTCTTTGCAACATCTGGTGCAAATGCTAGTTTATTGTATTTTACAAGAGCCAAATTAAATAGAAGGCACAACTCCAAATCTAAATAGAAGCTGCAATTTAAACACAATTCCAAAACAACAACAATGTCGAGGGAGAAGGACTTTGCTTGGGCTTATTGTGACAAGATTCTTGGAGACCCTAAGATCCTTTGTAAATTTTGCAAAGCGAAATGTAGTGGAGTCATTTATAGATTCAAGTTCCACCTTGCACAAATACTCGACCGTTATATAGGTCTCTGCAAAAATGTTGACGAAAATGTCAAACACCAAGCAACCTTGGCCATTGATATGTTTAGTCAGCATAATGCAAAGAAAGAAAAGAAAAAAAAAGAAATAGGAACTCATGGAGTTGACAATTTTTCTTCCACTACCCCATTGTCATCTCCCTCTATTGAATCGTCAATGCAGTTCCCAAGTTTCCCACACATGCCTCCAAGTCCAAGTCAAACTCAAGGCCAAATGAATCCTCCTGCATTCAACATTGGAGGTGGAAACATAAACACATTTTTTTCTCCCCACACAAAAACCGGTTCCCAACCTACCTTGGATACCATTGGTTTGAAAAAAAATATCCATAGTCAGGCAAGGAAGGCCATTGCTAACTTTTGGTACTATTCTAGCATAGCTTTCCACTGTGACATAAGTCCTTCTTGGCAAGCTATGATTGATGCAATTGTTGTTGCAGGTCCAAGGTTCAAAGCTCCATCATTAAAGAGAATTAGGATAAATTTTCTATTAGAAAGTATTGAAGATGCCATGCTTGTGCCATCTGAGTTTCATTCATCATGGGTAGAAACATGGTGCACGATCATGAGCGATGGATGGACAGATTAGAGGAATAGAACTTTAATAAATCTCCTTGTATCTTGTCTAGTAGGTACAATGTTTCTCAAATTAGTGGATGCCTCAGACAAGGTTAAGACTGCACAATTTATTTGTGAAATGATGGAGGAATTAGTTCAAGAAGTGGGAGAAGAAAATGTTGTACAAATTGTCACCAACAATGCAGCTAATTATATGGCTGCTGGTAGACTCTTTGAGATTAGGCACCCCACTATTTTTTGGACCTATTGTGTTGCCCATTGTATAGATTTAATGCTTAAGGACATTGGTCAATGGATACATGAGGTTGTGGAGAACGAAAAATCCATAACCAAATACCTATACAACCACATTATTGTCCTAAACACCATGAGAATATACACTGAAGGTAAAGAAATTGTTCGACCTGCAGTAACTAGATTTGCAACAAATTTCATATCTTTGCATTTTTTGGATGAGCAAAAGATAAATCTGAAGAGGATGTCCTTGGGACCTGAGTGGATGGCATCTAAACATTCCAAGACCCTTGAAGGTGTTGAAGTTGTTGCACTTGTGTTTAGTGACGGTTTTTGGAAAGATGTCGAAGAGATGATTGTTGTGATGGAATCCCTTGTTAGAGTTCTCAGGTACTTCAAGTCTTTTAACTTTTTCATTTTTTAAATTTCATTTCAAGCTTCTTTTTATTTTCAATGTTTCATATTAATTTAAATTTGAAGCTTGAACTTTTAGGATGGTTTATGGTGACAAACTCACTATGGGTTACACTTATGAGGCGATGGATCTCGCAAAGGAGGCCATCAAAAGAAGATATGGGGATGAGGAAGAAAAGTATATGCCTATTTGGAACATTATTGATGCACATTGGGATAGGAAATTGCATTCCCCCTTATATTTTGCTAGGTACTTCTTAAACCCATAGTATTTTTATGATAGTAACAAATTTAATGAGGATGGGGAGGTTCACAGAGGACTTATGACATGCATGGAAAGGTGCTTCCCTAATCCAGAATTTCAAAGTCGTGTCTTTTCCCAACTATAGGATTATAAAGCACCACTTAAATTATTTTCCTATACCAGTGTTATATGAGAAAGGTCTAAGGTGTTGCTAGGTACCCTTTGAGGCTTGAAGGCTTTATCAGTTCATTAAATTTGTTTAAACTTTATTTTGTATGTTAAATGTTTTATTAAATTTTGTTGTCTTTTTAAGTTTTTACTATTTAGTATTTAGTACGTCTACTCATGAACCCTTGCCACTTGCTAGGTCTTTGGTGGCAAAACTTTTGTAGTGATATGCCAGATTTGAAGAGATTTGCCATTCAAATCTTAAACCAAGCATGCAATGCTTCAGGTTGTGAGTGCAATTGGAGCATGTTTGAGAAAATACATTCTAAGAAGCGCAACCAATTGACACAAAAGTGCTTAAATGACCTTGTATTTTTCCATTACAATCTACAACTTCGCAACAAGAAAATACTAGGTGAGAGCTTGAATTTGAAGGTTTCATAATCTGATTTGGAATTTAAAGTTTAAACTTTAAATTTCAAAGTCAAACTTAAATTCACATTTCAATGTCTCATTATAATGATAGGTTTGGATCATTCACCAATAGACCTTGAAGAGATAGATTTGCAAACTACAAATGTAGCAGATTGGGTCCAATTAGAGGAGGCTCCTCTTTTAAGCCTACATGACTTGAAGAACTTTGAGAGTCAATCAAGCGGAGAAGTGGGAGGAATCACTTCTATTTCTCACTCTTAAGAGTCTTAGAATCTTGGTTACTGATTTTTTCTAATTAGTATGTAGTTGTTTGTAAACTTTTAGAAGCAGTTGCTTCTAGTTCTATGTAGTCACTAATTAGGAGTCATGACTCTGTACTTTGGATCATGTTTGGACTCATAACATATATGAGATGCTTATTCATTCATGATATTTTGGACATCAATTGATATTATGAATTGTTTGGACACGGCTTTACTAAATATCAATGAAAAATGCTTTTTTTTTTAATTCAATATATGTGTATATTTTTATTTATTGAATTCACTGATTTTTTCCCAATTTTTTTCCGATTTTTCCCCAATCTGATTAAAACTCTTAGCTCTTTTTCCTTGCTGATTTATTGTCTATTCCGAGTTTGGTAACATTGGTTATAAGTTTCATTCTTCCCTTATGCGTGCTAAGGTGTGCTAGAGAGTGCCAATGCATGCTGAGGAGTGTTAGGGAGTACTAGGACAACACAAGGGAGCACTAGGTCAAAATGCATGGAAGTGATTGAATATGAGGGTGTGTTGGGGAGTGTCAATCAGTGCTAGTTGTCATGCCAAGGAGGGAGTGACAAGGTATGCTAAGAATGGGCAAGGAATGCCAGCGAATATCAGGGAATGTCAAGAAGTGCTAGAGTGTGCTAGGTAGTTCCGGGGTGTGCTAACATGTGCCAAATAGTGCCAAGGAATTCCAGGTGCTAAGACATGCTAGGATGTGTAGGGTGCCAGAGTATGCCAATAAGCATCAAGGAGTTTCAAGGCAACAAAAGGAATAACCAAGCTAAAATGAAAGGAAATGAACACATAAGAGGGTTAATAAGTCGATACTTTATCTTTTTCAAAAGGGGCATGCTAGGCACACTAATAATATGCTCCAATACATGCCAAGTGCCAATGTGTGCCAAGTGCTAATTTTTGTCGATGCAATATTATGCCAAGGAGTTCCAAGGCATGCTAGGGACTGTAGGGAATTCCAACACATGATAGGGGAGTGCTATGCTATGCTATGGCATGCCAACATGTGCTTTGGCGTCCTACTCATGGCAAGATGTTCTAGGTACAAAGATGTTCCAGGTATAAAGATGTTCCAAGACACGCGAGGTGCCAAGGAATGTTAGTGTATTGTTCCAAAACATGTTAAGGTGTGCCATGAGTGTTGAGGAGTGCTAGGCCTCTCTCATTAATAAAATTGACAGAGCTTGATTATGTATTAAATAATATAGTTCCTGCACACATTAGTGGAACTTTATTTAAAGGAAATTTGCTAGATAATAAACCTAATAGAGATTAATCATGTGTTGACTCATAGGAAGACTATATTCTTATGAATTGAGGGAAATGATACAAACTAATTACTTCTTAACAAATTGACTGGCTATTATAACCACTGTGACCTTGGACACATAATGAAAAATACTCCACAACAATGGTCTTAAATCATTATATTTTGAAAAAAAAAATAGTAACAGATACATAGCGTCATCAAAAACTTATTGGAATGATCAATGATGATGAACATTTTTTGACCGTCACCAAAAGTAACCAAAAAGAGCATTGGTGAGTGTCAATAAAAGATTTTCACTAAAAGTGTGACCAAATAGAAAATTAGTGATGGGCCTTTAACGACCCTCACCAAAAGTGTCACCAAAGAGAGAATTAGTGATGGGAAATTAATGACCCTCACCAAAAGTGTCATTGAAAATGGCTTTGGGGACAAACCTTAAAGGACCATCACTATATACACTTACAACAACGATTTTTTAAAGATCGTCACCATATGCGACATTGGTGAGGGAACTTAAAGGTCTGTCACAAGCATGAAGCGTCATCAAAAACTAATTGCAATGATAAATGATGATGAACATTTATTAACCGTCACCAAAAGTAACCAAAAAGATCATTGGTGATGGTCAATAAAAGATCGTCACTAGAAGTGTCACCAAAGAGAGAATTAGTGATGGGCCTTTAACGACCCTCACCAAAAGTGTCACCAAAGAGATAATTAGTGACGGGCCTTTAACGACCCTCACCAAAAGTGTCATTGAAAATGGCTTTGGTGACAAACTGTAAAGGACCATCACTGTATACACTTACAACAACGTTTTTTTAAAGACCGTCACCATATGCGACATTGGTGACAGAGCTTAAAGGTCCATCACAAGCATGACCCTCACTAATGACCTTTTTTCTTGTAGTGATGTCTGCAATAAATACACAATATTCTTGCAGTAGTTACCAAGGTGCTTGAGGAGAATACCATTGGAGATGACAAGGAAGAATCCAACGACCCTGAGGAAGAAGCCACTCCCCCTAATGAGAATGTTGATTCCATTGTTCTAGATTTTGAGGTCATCCATGGAGGAGAAGACTAATCCATCAAATAAGTCAACATAGGGGACACCCCTCCCCCTAAGCCACCGAAGACCTATAGCCTAAGGAGTAACGGGTCGGTAGCAGATTCCACACTAGAGGAGAATAAGAAGGAATTGTTGAGGATGATTCTTCCACCAAACAACTCGAATCGACCGTCAACCTCCACTCCCAAGAATTCGTCTAGCCAAACTCCAAAATATACTTCAGTAAATGGTAAGGGAAACTCCTTGATTCACAAAACCTCAACTAACTTCGCGCAGTCCCCTTCCATCCCTTAAGCATCTACATAAGGCACTTCTAAGTTAGACCTGGGGTACAACATCATTGAAGATATGAAGAAGATGTGAGCCAATATTCATTGTATGAGCTCGCCAAGATAGCCAACCAATGTGATTTAATTATTAAAACCTTCGCTACATTTTCATCCACTAACAGGTTCACCTTATCCTTGAAACTTAGCTTAGGAAGCTAGTCATAGACCCAATTATCCTCCAATCCATTGTTAATGCAGTGATTGAAAATTCGAGAGGCTCAACCCCTTCGTTCCTCCTAACGTTTGAGATCTTTAACTACAACGTGCACAAATATCTTGTTTATTTTGGCGCATCAACTAATGTCATGCCTTTCTCAGTATGTAAAAAATTGAACTTCCAGCCTGAGAAGACAGATTCCAAAATCAATCAATTGGATAGATCTCAAGTTCCTGTAGTAAGAGAATTAAAAAATATGATAATTAGGTTTTCTTTCAATTATAGGGTGCATCAATGCATTGACATAGTGGTGGTTGACATTCCAGAAGCATATGGATTGTTACCTAGTACACATTGGTCAAGTAAGCTCCAAGGATATTTTGTGACTGACTTGTCCTACTTATGGCTGCCTTATAAAGGTAAGAACAACTAGATCAGAGTCAATAACGAGCCCTATATGATGCATACGATCACTGATTTAGAAGCCCCATGATCCAAAATGGATCCTAGAACACTCTTTAAGTTTTCATTAACTCTTTAAAAATCATGCCAAAGATTCAAAGTCTTATAAAGATCAAGCTATCGGGAGGAATCCTCATGATAGTTGCAAATTGCGATCAACGAGGGTTGTTGATCTAGCAGCGGCAGACCATGGTAACGTGTGCTGGCACCAACCAATAAATGTAGGGACAAACTGAAGCAGCGAAAGTAGTTTCCGATATGCGATTAGCGACAAATCGCATATCGCAGGGAAAACCTCTTAGTGAAGGAAAGCCTCGAGCACCCGGACCTGAAATAATTATAAAACGTGGAAAATATTGTTTTGGTTTCGTCAAAGCGGGATTCCACAAAACCGGCAGGATATCGGATGGGCTTCGAGCGGTAAGCAGTTTCAACTGAGTTCTGCCCAATGCCATACAGTGATTGCCACGCATCTCGGGGAAGAGAGAGAGAACTGCTCACATTGGACGAGTAAACATCGTGCTACTCAGCCGCCCGTTATGAACGACAACCATAGGATTTGGGGCCCCCAGATCAATGGTGGAGACACATTCTGATAGATGATTGGATTTGACAGGATTATAGAGCAAGATCACATAGGATTTGAAGAAAGATATGGACGATGCGTTGGCAGAAGGTCATGTTTCGCGGGCATTCTTGGAGTCAACGGAAAAAACAGTCGTTTCAAATATGTCCAAGAGAACTGACACTCATCCGTATGAAATAGCTAGCCACCTCCCTATGAGGTGTTATACAGTGACTGATTACGCAGGACAGAGGGATTCAAATGGACAGAGGCAGGGGAACCAGAAATATGGGAAGCAGAAACAAACAGTCAGGAAGCAGATTGCCTTTAAAGCCAAAAACTGATAGAAAGTAGAGGCAGAGGAGCAGTAAGCAGTAGGCAATAAGCCGAGAGCGGAGAGAAGAAGCTGAGCTGACCTACAAAAGCAAAGGCAACATCAAGCCAGAATTAGGATAGAGACAGAGAGGATCAGAGAGTCTATGTACTCCAGAGAAGGCTTGAGAGGTTCAAGCACACTCCTCTGTAATACCTGTCGTGTATGAGTCTCAGATTGGGGTCATACTACTGTGACCAATAGAGGTCAAGAGTCAGTAAGGAGAGTCTGTGTACTCCAGAGACTTGGGGGATCCAAGTACAGTCTTACTGATTTATATCTGTCGAGTGAGACTCAAATTGAGCTCACTATTGTTAAAACTCTACTTGAAAACATAATAGAGAGGCCACCACTGAAGGTTGGACTAGGAGACATAGCCCAAGAGTATTGGGTGAACTCCTTATTAAACTTGTTGTGTATATGTTTACTTATTATTTTTTCTTTAACTGCTTCATTACCTATGTATTTCGCAATCTTATCGATCCGTTGCATAAAATATCATAGGCACATCCATGTACATGAGTCTGTAATACCTTATTGTTTGTCTTAGATCAATCACAAATCACCCCAAAAGAGGGAATTAGTTTTGCTCAGGCAAAGTTGGGAATGTGTTTTTTGGAAAAAAGTATTGGGTGTTATGAAGCCCTGCCATTGCTTATTCCACCTGAAACGCAGCTGGAACTCTTTCCTTGCTTTCTAACTGATGCTAATGAGCCCTTTACTATAGATGTAAATAATTTTAACATAGATGTAATTAGGAATTATTTTTTGACTTTATATTATGATAGGTATAAAACTCATTGTGGAGTCGATGCCAACTGTATCCTTATGGACCCACAAAAAAAAAAAATATATATTTCTTGTAGGTTAGAATTTCAGTGCACTAACAACATTGTAGAGTATGAGGCACTGAGCTTTGGGGTCAAATAGACTATTGACCTAAAAGTTGAATGTTTGAATATGATTGGTAATTCTATAATCATCACGAGGCAAATACAAAATACTATTCACTATTTATCAGCACATCTAAAAAAATTATCATCAGGAGGTATGGCACTTAATCTTTTGTTTTAAGTATTTCAATATTAATTATCTTTATAAGAACTTTGGTGTAAATCACATGATAGTCAACCTAGCTGTTTGGAGGATCTGCTCTCTCTATTTAAGATGCAGCGATGATCTGACTCCTCAACTTGTCTTGACGATGAACCACACTAGTTGGTTCGAAACACGTCGACAAAGGTCTTTCTACATGTGATTTACGCCGAAGTTCTTCCTATAACTATTATGGATCACAGAAGCCTCAATTCAACAATTAATTATCTTCCTAGGGTCAATAATGTCACCACTTACACTTCAGATAATGTCACAGCTAGGTTTACACCTTTAAGAGATGGTTTTTCTATTGAGATTACTTATAAGCCTATTGTCCTCGATAACGTAATTAATTTACAAGTTCTCAATGATGATGAATAGATACTTAATTTTATGTCTAATGCCGAGGTGTTCAAGGATGCAGAAATAGATGAGGAAGAGCATGACAGATCCTTGCAAGGAGAAGTAGATTAGCGCAAGGGAAATCCCATGCCCAAAGGTGTTGTTGGGCTGGAAAGGTTATTCGATCTGCATAACTATTTCCAGGGCCCCATGAATACTAAGACTCAAATTTACACACTCTCTCATGACTCAAATCAATCTTGGAACTGAAATTGACCCCATGTTTATCAATCTATGTGTAGGATGTTCACCTGATGAGAGGAAATCATTTTTCAACTTGTTCAGGAAGTATCAAGGTGTGTTTTCCTAGACATATTTTAGCTGGATCATTTAGCATGTTATACCTATAAAGGAAGGGGTCAAACCATTCTAGCATAAAATAAGGAAATTACACCCCACACTTGAACCCATTATCCAAAAGGAGTTGAAGAAATTGTTGGATGCACACATCATCTTCAAAGTCAAGCATTCCACTTGGATCTCAAATTTTGTTCACATATAGAAGAAGTTGGGTGAAATTCAGTTATGCATCGACTTTCGAAATATAAACTTGGATTCAGATAAATATAACTATATGGTTCCCTCTATGGAACCGATTCTTCAGATAATATCTGGTTCTGAAATGTTCTCCTTGCTCAATGGCTTCTCTGGATACAACAAAGTGTTAGTTGCCAAACCAGATATTTTAAAGACAAAGTGCAGGAAGAAGTGGGGAACATTTGCATTTCTACATAAGCACTTCGACCTTATCAATGCCAAAGAAACATTATAGAGGGCGATGGAAATTTCTTTTAGAGGACTAATGGGTTAAAGCATAGTGGTGTATTTAGATGATGTCACGGTTTTTTTGGAAAGGAGGTCATATCACCTCCACCATTTGAAGTAGATAATAGAGCATTGTCGAATGTAAACGATTTCACTAAACCCCAAGAAAAGCATATTCACAGTATCTGAAGGAAACCTCCTCGGTCATATCATAACCAAAGATGGAACTACTGTTGACCCTAAACACATAAAATCTATCGCGCAAATCCCACTCCCTAGTAGCAAGAAAGATATGTAGGCTTTCCTGGGTAAAATTAACCTCTCCAAAAATTTATTTCTGATTTTGGCCAGATTATTATTCCCTTACAAAACATGATAAAGAAGGATGTGATATTTAAGTAGAATCATGATGAGTTGGAAGAATTTGACTGTAACAAGAAATCCATCATAGAAGCCCCTTCTTGTACAACCCAGACTTCAATAAAGATTTCATTATGTACACTTTCACCTTACATTCATACCTAGTTTTTGCGCTTATTTAGAAGGATTGTAACAATGATGAGTGGCCCATATCCTTCATGAGCATAGGATTACAAGGTTCATAGCTCAAATACCGAGACATGGATAAACAATCATACACAGTCTACAAATCGGTTAAACATTTCTGACCCTACATTTTGAATAACCATGTAATATTGTTCTTCCCTCATCCTGTCATTAGGTCATGGTTCTTCCAACAAGAGTTGGCTAAAGGTGAAATAAATGACTAGTTTTCATGAATATGAATTGGAGTTGAAGCTAGCTCACATGGTTAAAGGGCACGAATTATGTAAATTGGCCGCCAAAGTCGCAAATCAACAAAATGAAGAATTAGAAGGCTAAAACCATGAGATCGAGATGTACCAAAATGACCTCACAATGACACACGACCCTTCATCTTATTATGTCGATCTGAAACAATATTTAAGACAAGGGACCCTTCCTCCTACCTTGTCCACGAAACAAAAAAAAAAAAATTTGTGAGGCTTAAGGCTGCATCTTATCTGTTAATATGAAGAAATTTGTTTTGTAAACACAAAAATGGCGTGTTGCTCAAGTTCTCGGAATCTGACGAAGCCCAATGGGTGTTAAAGGAGCTACATGATGGGCCAACAGGGGGTTATTACGCTAGCGATACCATGACCCATAAAATCATGAGGGTTTGTTTCTACTGGACCACCTTGTTCAAAGATGCTCATGCATATGTTCTTAAATTCTCTATCTACCAAAAGTGCATAGGAGGAGAATTTCGGTCAACCACTCCACTCCAATCTATAGCAATGGAAAACCCATTTCAGCAGTGGGGAATAGATGTCATTAGGGAGATTGTGCCACACTCGTAAAAACATCACATGTATATTCTCACAACTACTGACTATTTCACGAGGTGTGTGGAATCCATCCCGTTGCGGAAAATCAACAATCAAGAGGAAGTATATTTTAATAGTCAACACTTCATAACGAGGTTCAATGTTCCAACTTCCCTCATTTTTTATAATGCTACTCATTTCTCGTCTTTAAGGTTATATGATTTTTCTTTGGAAAATTGTATTGTTTTGAAACATTCAGCTAACTATTATCCCCAAGAAAATGCCTTATCAGATTCCACCAACAAAAACCTGCTCCACATTATCCTGAAAACCTTGCATTCGCACTAAAGAAATTGGCACAATGCCTTAAAAAATCCCATGTGGGTTGACCACGTCGCCCCAGAACCATCTCTTAGAACCTACCCTTATTTTCTAGTCTACGGGAAGGAACCCATTTTACTTCCAAACTTGTACCTACCCGCTCTCTAGTTGTCACAAGAGTCGCGGGGCACACCTTGTCCTAAAATACAAGTTGAATTGACACTCTTCTCAAATTAGAGGAATAAATATAAAAGGCTAGGGAGAAGTTTTACATGCACCAAAGACGAATCAAGAGGTGATTCGATAAGCATTCCATAGGAATAATGAGTTTAACATGGGTGACCTATTTCTTAAATGGGTTAACCCCATGAGGACAAAGGCAAGCACATGAAATTCCAGGCTTGGTGGATTGGACACTTTCAAGTTAATGAGAAAATTGGCCAACATATCTATCATTTACAAACCTTATAAGGGAGGATCGAGCCCCTACCCGTAAATTTCCACAACCTTAAATTCTATTTCAGCTAGCTGCTCCCTATCCGTATATCACTGTTTTCTTATTTGTTTTCCCTTTTTCCTCTCTCTCTCTCTTAGCCCTAGTCCCATTAATTTTTTTCCCTTTGCACTTAGTCTCGCTTTCCTTCATCATATCATAAGTTAGTAATAAAGATCCTACCTTGAATAAAAAATTATGGAACATCACCCGAGTCAGACACCATAGGGTTGGGGTAGCCTCTACACTAATGGATGATTTATACTCTTGTCTGTGCCTGTACTTGATCATTTCTAAAGTTGTGGTCAGGGTGAAGTGTGAAGATCTTTCTCGGTGGGAAACCTTAATTACCCATGGCACCCTATCTGTCAACATTAAGACCCTGCTCTTAGCTTG
>APFE031005909.1:28577-66201 GCA_000404065.3 Pinus taeda | reverse complement strand
AGAGGGGAAGCTTCTGGAAGATTCCATGATCTTCCACCTCGCAAACTATCTCTGCCATTTGTCCATTCTCGCCCATCGCACCCTACAGAGGGGCCATTCAGTATGCATCACACCCTTTAAACTGGGAAGGTGATATGCATAGCACCCTCTGCACTGGGCATTCAGTATGGTCCAGTTTTGACCATTTCTGAGCAGTTTTTAGTGGAGAACTTCTGGGAGATGATGTAATCAGCTGACCTTGTTCCTTTAGGTAGTGAAGAAACACTTTTAGGGACCTAGGAGCCCTCATTTTATGGACATTTATGATTTGGGTTGCAGTGCCCAAAAATTTCTATAACACCTGTCAACCTCAGACTTGACATGAGCTGAATTTGCCTGAGTAGTTGCAAATGATATGGCCACATCAGTGGAACATAATGGATGGAATCATAGCCCTACCTAAAAGGGGTTGTGGCCTGTTGAGCTATGGAGATATCTAATGTAGCTATGCTAGATATAGGGAAGGCTTTCGTTCCATGTGCATGGATGCTTCAAGTTGTACATGTGCAGAATGTATATGATCATCCTGTTGATGACGTCTATTTGACCATCCGTTTGGGGGTGGAAAGTCGTGGAATTAGTAAGTTTTTTATCCAACATCGACCAGAGACGACCAAAATGCACTTAGGAATCTACTGTCTCAATCTGAGACAATGGACTGTGGGACCCCAAAGTGTACCCACACTCGCTCAAAGAAGATATTAGCAGTGGAATTTGTTGTGATACTCTTCTTGTAGGTTTCCATAATCGCCATCTTAGAGAATCTGTCGACAACTACAAAAATGTAGTCATTGTCGTTCTTAGTAGAAGGAAGGCCCGACATGTAATCCATGGATATGGATTCCCAAGGTTGAATAGGAGTAGGCATAGGAGTATATAGGCCTCGCTTCTTGATGGTTGATTTGGAAATGGCACAAACAATGCATGATCTAATGTACTTCCCAACATCCTAATGAATGTTCAACCAATAAAAATATTGTTGCAGTACTGCCACTATTTTCTTTACTCTGAAATGTCTAGTGACCCAACTATAGTGCGCCTCCCAAATCATCTTGGTACACTCTCTTGAAGGTACACATATATGTCTCAGGTGGCATAACAATGCATCCTAGAGGTGAAAATTTGGAACTTTATTACCTAACAGAAGCATCTGGTATGTGTTGTCAAATTCAAGATCTCTCTTGTAAATATGTGGCCACCCCAAAGTCTCATGCCCACAAGAGTCGAGCACAGTGATCAGCGCCATGACTGGTGGTCGACTAAGGCAGTCTTCAACAGTATTGGTGTTGGCCTTCTTGTACTTAATGTCCAAATGGAACTATTGTAGGTATATGGACCATTTCTGATGATGATCGTTTTGTAACTTCCCTTGTGTCTGTATGAACGACAGGGGTCGGTGGTCTGTGTGGATGACCGTTTCCTTCCCCATAATGTACTGCCTCCATTGGAGACAAACCTGCACAATGAAATACATTTGTTTTTCATATGTGGGATACGTTCGAACTGTGTGTAAAGGTGTCTCAATGTGGTAAGCGATTGGATGCCACTGCTGAGTAATAATTGCACCAATAGCATAATCAGAGGCATCTGTCTCAATCTCAAATGGTTGTTGCAGGTCTGGTAATGTGAGAACTGGTGCAGAGCAGAGGCAATTATTATACTTGGAAAATGCCTGCTCTTGGGTCTCAGACAAAAAGAAATTTGTTTTTTCTCTACCCTTAGTGACTTGAGTTAAAGGCCAAGTGATATGAGAGAACCCCAACATGAACTTGCGATAGAAATTGGCAAGGGCTAGGCAGGTACAGAGCTCTCTTAGAGTGGTTGGGGTTGGCAAATCCCGAACGACTTGTATCTTGGTTGGGTCCACATGCACACCTTGCTCATCAATGATGTACCCGAGATATTGAACCTGGGTCATGCCAAAAGTTCATTTCTCCAAATTGGCATAAAATTTGTGTTGTAGCAGGGTTTGGCGGACCTGTTGAATATGGTAGAGGTGCTCTTCTCAACTCTGGATGAAGATAAAGATGACATCTAAATAGACCACACGAATGCATTGGTGAAGGGTCGCAAGATGTCGTCCATCAATCTCATGAAGGTTGTGGGGGAATTCATCAACCCAAAAGGCATCACCAACCATTCAAAAAGACCCTCCTTGGATTTGAAAGTAGACTTCCACACATTGGAAGGTTCAATAGGCACTTGGTCATACCTGGACTTCAAGTCAATATATTTGGCCCCCTTGAGCTAGTCCATAAGGTCATCGATCTATGGGATTGGGTACCTATTTCAAACAGTGATATTCTTTAGCGCCTGATAGTCAATACAGAGTCTCAAGGTCCCGTCCTTGTTCTGTACCAATACAATTGGGCTCCCACAAGGTGAGCTTGGCCTGATGGCCCTTTCTACAAAAACTCCTAAATATTCCTTTTTATCTCATCGTTCTCCAAAACAGAGCATTGCTAGATTGGTCCATTGTGTAATGGTGCCCCCACGGTCATATCGATGGAGTGCTTGAGCTGATAGTGCAGAGGTACCCCCGTAGGTGAGGCAAAAATGTCCATGTACTCCTCCAAGGCATTGTTCATATGTTGTTGATATGTAGAGGATCCCTTTCTGGAATTCGTGGACATAATATTCTTCTTTCCCTGAGGACGAATCATAAGGAAAATAAATTTACTAGTCTGTGAAATGATCTTACTGCATTGCTTTACATTTATCAAAGAGATGGTGGTAGGTGGGGCTACCTCCGGTATCCTTTACAACTTATCACCCAAACAAATAATCACAGAGCGAGGTCTAGACTCATATACAGCATCTTGCTTCGACAAGTATGGTTGTCCTAATAATACATCATAAACTTCAAGAAGAGAAACATCACACAGTAACTCATCCGTGAAGGGCTTGATGTTGTAGAGTAGGCAACGTTGTTGGGTGACGTAGAGATCTCGTCCTTGGTGAAGCCACCCGATGGGGTACGATTGCGGATGTGTTGTAGTCGATAGGCCTAGCCGCTTCACAACCTTCGCTGAAATGAAGTTCTCTTGGCTCCCGCTATCGATAATGACTGCAAAAAAGAAACCTCCACCCACATTTGTTAGTCAACGAGGTGTTCCCTTTCCTTTGGATCTTCAGGCTAATTCTTTTGGACCTTGGTGGTGGCCACAGTGGCACTAGGATCTACATCAATGATCTGCTTCCCTTTGTCATTCCCCTTCTCGGATTCTGATTCGGAAGTCGGAACATGTGTCTGATTCGGAAGTCGTCAGCTTGACCACCAATGACTGCTTGGCCTGACACTCACTTGTGTTGTGAGTGGAGCTCGTATGGAATTCACACCACTTTCACGTGTCCTTCTTTGTCTTCATGGTGTTGTTCTTTTCTTACGGTTTTGGCGGTTTGTCCTAGGTTGTCTTGCCTTAGCTTTGTCCTTTTCTCTATGGTTTGGGGGTGCCTTTCGCTTGCTTCGGATTCGCAAATCCAAAGTATTTCTTCTTCTGTTTAAACTTATGCTCAATCCTCACATCGTATCAGTGAGTCGTACAAAGAGAGAACATGTATAAGAACTCCATCTTGTCTTAGATGTACCTGTGTAGACAACTGTGGTACTTGAGTACCAAATGTTGCTAAGAATCCTTGATATCCAACTTCATGTGAAGGGTACGAAAAACATTGGTAAACTCTAGCATGTCTTGGTCCCTTCCCTGTTGCAGCATGGTCCACTTTATGTATTTATCCTCATAGCTCCCAACAGGGTAGTACTAATCCTTGATGGCGTCCCGAAACAAATTCCAATTGGGTTCAGATGAAAATAGTGAGGGTGTAATTTTGTCCTTCTTCTCGCAGTATGTTCCCACTAGTCCTTGACATGGGGGGCATCTTTGAGAAGTGAAAAAGTAATATTTTCCCAGTTGGAATAATCATGAACAGAAAAATATCCTTCTAGCATATTTAACCATTTATCTATGGTGTCTGCATCTATATGATTGTAAAATATGAGGATGTCAAAGTTAACTTGTACCTTGAAGGGTGTGGCACTACTAGAGTGGTTGTTGGAAGGAGATGCATCGCCTTTGGGTAGCCGTTGAAGGATCTGGAAAAAGTTATCCATCATCACGTTCCTCTGTCGCTCGAGGGATTCTTCAAGAAATATTTTAAGAAATATTTTGAAAGGATATCCTGCCCCCTCATCTTCTTCTCTTCTGCCATGGGAGGCCATCGGGGTTTTCGAGGCTGGTCTTGCAAATATTCGACTAATTTGAGCCCTAACTCCTTATATCTTGACCTCGTTGGGGACATACAAAGAAAAACAGAGAAAGCGCAAACTGCTCTGATACCACTAATCCAAACTTAAACATGAATGCAATAAATCATAGATGTAACCATAAATACAAAAATCTAGCAGAAATAACACTTCATTTCATTAATATCAAATACTAAAACAAACTTACAAATAGAATGGAAATAAACTAGCTCGAGCATTGGTAGCTTATCTCTAAGAAGGGATGTGGAAGCTACACTCCTCTAAACTATGTTACAATGAGGCTCAAGGGCCTATTTATTATTTAACAATAAGGTAAAACCCTAAACAACCAAAACCCTAACCCCAGGAGATGAACCACAAAGAGTTTATGGGCCCCGTTTGGATGAGTTGGGCAACCAACTTCTAAGGGTTGTAACTTGATCATATTATCTCTATTTAGTGCGTATGATACCTTGTTAGAAATATCTATCCGAGTAATAAAAGATTTTTGGAAGGCCCATGGCCCATCCCTATTGCGGACCTTTAAAAAATGTCGTTTAGGGGGTCAAAACTGCATTGGAAGTTTAGGACCCGAAAAAACTGGTAAAAATAGTAAATGCTACAATAGACAAGGAGAAAGATGAAACCGACTGGAGGTCTAGGTGGAATATTTGGGTAGCCACCAATGTACACCTAGATCAATAATTCAATTTATTCAATATAACAATGAGACATTACAAAATCAGCGTTTAATATTAGGGTTTGTAATATTGGAGTTCACAATATTGTGTTTAATAGTAAGTTGATAATATTAGGGTTTAATATTGGATTTATAATATTGCGTTTAGTATCAAGGTCTAAAATGTTGGGTTTTAAATATTGGGGTTGATAATATTAGTTTTAATATTAGTGTTTAATATTGGGTTTTATAAAATTAGGGTTTATAATATTAATCTTAGCGTTTATAATATCCATCCTAGAATTAATAATATATATCATAGGCTTTATAATATTAAGTGTTTATAATGTTGGGTTTTATAATGTTAGGTTTTATAATATTTGGTTTAATATTAGGGTTTAATATTGTGATGTCATTATGGTACAAAAATATATCTAATGTTGCAGTTTGACAAGCATTGTCGCAATATGACAAACAATGTAACAATCATTGTCACATGATACATTACATTGCAATTTATTGAATATAGAATTGTGACATTAAATAAATTATGGTTTAATATTTTGGTTAATAATATTGGTTTTAGGGTTTAAGCTTCATTCTCGTTCATAGGATTTAGTTTAGGGTTTTATACATAATATTTATCTTAGGGTTTATAATATTAATACCTTGGGTTTAATATTATTTCGTTGGGTTTATAATCCCTTAGGGTTTTAGTATTAACCCCTTGGGTTCATTATTCCCTTGGGTTTATAATATTAATCCCTTTGGTTTATTAATCTAAGGGTTCATATTCCTTTGGTCTAATATTATTCATAGGGTTTATAATATTTATCCTTGGGTTTATAATCATGGTCAACCTTGGTTAATCATGGTCCAACACCATATTGTAAAAGATTGTCTCAATATGAAAATCAACCATTGTCAACCAGGGTCAACAATTGTAAACCATTGTCAACAATGGTAAATTGTTGTTAACAATGGTAAACCATTGTCAATCGTCGTTGATCATGGTCAATCGTGGGCAACCTTGGTGCAATTTGACATTTTGACGAAATTTGTCTCAATATGAAAATCAACGATGGTCAACCATGGTCCAACATCGCATTGTGACAAAGATTTTCTCAATATGAAAATCAATAATGGTAAACCATAGTCAACAATGTTTATTTTAGGGTATATAATATTTATCTTAGGGTATATAATATTTATCTTAGGGTTTATATACCTTGAGTATATAATAGTAATCCCTTAGGTTTAATATTATTCCCTTGGGTTTATAATCCCTTGGGGTTTTAGTATTAACCCCTTGGTTTTATAATATCAATCCCTTGGGTTTATTAATCTAAAGTTTCATATTCCTAAACCAAGATTGTCTTAATATGAAAATCAACTATGATTAACCATTGTCAACTATTGTCAACTATTGTCAACCATGGTCAACAATGGTAAACCATTGTCATCAATTGTAAACCATTTTCAATCATCGTCAACCATGGTCCAATGTCACATTATGAAAAATATTGTCTCAATATGAAAATCAACCATGGTAAATCATGGTCCAACATCACATTGTGACAAAGTTTGTATTAATATGACAATCACCAATGGTAAAGCATTTTCAACCATTTTTACTATAGGGTTTCATAATATTTATCTTCGGGTTTGATACCTATAGTTTATAATATTAATCCCTTGGGTTTAACATTATTCCATTTGGTTTATAATCCCTTGGGGTTTTAGTATTAACCCCTTGGGTTTATAATATCAATCTCTTGGGTTTATTAATGGGAGGGTTCATATACCTAGGGTATAATATTATTCATAGGGTTTCTAATATTAATGGTTGGGTTTAATATAAATCCCTTTTGTTTATAATCATGGTCAACTATTGTCCATCTTCACATTGTGACAAAGCTTGTCTCAATGTGAAAATCAACCATTTTCAACCATTGTCCACCATCGTCAACAATGGTAAATCATTGTCGACCATAATTAACCATGGTCAATCATGGTCAACCATGGTCCAATGTCACAGTGTGGCAAATATTGTCTTAATATGAAAATCAACCATGGTCCAATGTCATAGTGACAAATATTGTATTAATATGAAAATCAACCATGGTCGCATTGTGGTAAAGATGGTCTCAATATGAAAATTAACCATGGTAAACCATGGTCAACCATGTTTATTTTAGGTTTTATAATATTTATCTTAAGGTTTATATACCTTGGGTTTATAATAATAACCCCTTGGGTTTAATATTATTCCCTTAGGTTTATAATCCTTGGGGTTTTAGTATTAACCCCTTGGGTTTATTATTCCTTTAGGTTTATAATATGAATCCCTTGGGTTTATTAATCTAAGGGTTCATATTCCTGGGGTATAATATTATTATAAGGTTTATAATATTAATCCTTAACTTTATTATAAATCCCTTAGGTTTATAATCATGTTCAACCATGGTCCAATGTCTATCTCAATATGAAAATCAACCATGGTCAACCATTTTCAACCATGGTCAACAATGGTAAACCACTGTCAACTACGAAAAACCATTGTTAGTCATCGTCGAGCGTGGTCAACTATGGTCCAATGTCACATTGTGACAAAGATTATCTGAATATGAAAATCAACCATGGTCCAATGTCACATTGTGATAAAGTTTCTCTCAATATGAAAATCAACCATGGTTAACCATGTTTATTTTAGGGTTTATGATATTTATCTTAGGGTTTATATACCTTGTATTTATAATATTAATCCCTTGGGTTTAATATTATTCCCTTGGGTTTGTAATCCCTTGGGGTTTTAGTATTAACTACTTCGGTTTATTATTACTTTGGGTTTATAATATCAATCCCTTGGGTTTATTAATATAAGGGTTCATATACCTAGGGTATAATATTATTCATAGTGTTTATAATATTAATCATTGGGTTTAATATAAATCCCTTGGGTTTCTAATCATGGTCAACCATGGTGCAACGTCACATTATGACAAAGATTGTCTCAATATAAAATCAACCATCGTTAACCATAGTCAACCATCATTAACCATGGTCAATCATGGTCAACCATGCTCTAGTGTCACATTGTGACAAAGATTGTCTCACTATGAAAATCAACCATTGTCAACCAGGCCCAACATTGCATTGTGACAAAAATTGCCTCAATATGAAAATAAAAAATGCTAAACCATGGTCAACCATGTTTATTTTAGGGATTATAATAGCTATCTTAGGGTTTATACGCCTTGGGTTTATAGTATTAATCTCTTGGGTTTTTAGTACTAATCCCTTGGGTTTATTATTCTCTTGGGTTTTTAATATCAATTCCTTATGTATATTAATCTAGGGGTTCATATTCCTAGGATATAATATTATTCATAGGGTTTATAATATTAATTCCTTAGGTTCAATATAAATCTCTTGGGTTTATATAAGCATATATAAATAACATGATTATTTATAGGGTTCATAATATTAATCCCTTGGGTCCAATATAAATCTCTTGGGGTTTAATATTTGGGGTTATAATATTGGATTTGATATTAGGGTTTATAATAGTGAGTTTAATAATAGGGTTTAAAGTATTTTGTTTATAATATAGTGTTTTAATATTATATTTGTAATATAGTTTGCTTAAGATATAGGGTTTAATACACATTCTTTATAATCATTAATAATCTCTTGGGTTTATTAATTTCTTAGGTTTATAATAATAATCATAAGGGTCTATAATATTAATCCCCTGGGTCAATTAATCGCTTGAGTTTATAATAGTAATAATCCTTTGGTTTATAATATTAATAATCCCTTGGGTTTATATATGCATGTTATGTTATAATAAATTTTATTTTAATATATGGTCTATATATCGTTAATATATCCCCATATATATATATAATATAATTGACCATAACATAATGGCGAGAGATAAATAAATACTATTAATAATTGGTAATTGTTATTAGTTTATAATATATAATAATATAATAAATATAATATATATAATATATATTTATATATATAATTATATATTATATATATATATATTATGTTATTATTTATATAGTTATTAAGAATCATATATAATTAGCCTTTAATTAACAAGATACACCTAATAATTATAATGTGATTGATATATGCCTATCGACGTATATCAACCACATTGGTAAATGTGGTTGTACATGTGCTTCATATATGGCTATCGATGTATATCAACCATGTTGGTAAATGTGGTTGTGCTAGTTTTATCCCCGATGAGGGTGATCGTCCATGTAAACTTTTCGATAGCGGAGCATTGTCTCTCCGACAAGCACATAATACAACACTCATATTAATGCTCATGTTGTCTCTTACCAAATGTGTCCTCTTTTCGACATGACCTTTAGTTGTTTATGTTAAGTGGTATGGTCCCTCCATGATAATCCACATGGCTACTGCGTGGTTGGGATGGATGCAGGTACATTTTTTCTCCTCGCTCATTTCAGCCTATTAAATTCCCACCCACTGAGCATTACATCCTCAAATACTCTGAGATCATCACACTTTTTAATTCCCTTTGTCTCTATGCCAATGGAGTTCTACTCTTATGGCAGATTGGCTATCACTTGGTATCTCGCTTACATGCATTTTTTCTCAATTTATTATTGCATTATGCGTTCTTGATTTGAACCGCGAAGTCTCAGACCTTTCAAGGACACTTGGCCATCAACTTGCAGCATCAACAACCCTCTCTTCACTCTCCTTCTTAGGAATTCCATGCAAAAGAGTTTGTATACAGAACCCATGAAGATTGCGAGGAGGAGGAACTAAGGAAGTTTGTCAATAACTGAACATGGTGCTCAATGTTATGATGATTCTGGGTTAGCTCTGGGATGGTGGTTTCACTACTAGGTAGTGGTGCTATCTCAAGATTTTTTCCACATAGGGATGCCTCCCCCCCTCTATGCAATCCCTTTGTATCTTGTCACTGTCGCTCAAATTTATGCCTTAGGTCTCTAGGCAGGTGTAATTACCGATGTTCTTCATTCTAATTTTAAATAACACTGGTTCAGGACTGATTTTTAAGTTGGTCATCGTTCTTTCCCTGGCTTTCCTGTAAGGCTCTGATCCAACTAGTATCTTTTTCAACTGCCTGGTCCTCGTCCGTGGGGTGTGGTATTCAAGTACCTTTTCAATTTGGTTTTGAAATAGTCTTTAAGGGCTCTTAGTACCTTACAATCCTCTCTGTTATTCAGGTTCAGGTTATATTTCTAGTCTGCAGTCTCCCCAAACATATCAAGGTGTTTCACCTTCTTATGTGTCTGAGGGTACATCATCAATCCTCCATTTTAAAAATTCGAATGCATTCTTCAGCGTCCCTTCAAAGTTATACCACACTACTGTCATTTAACATCAACTTCTCCTTTTCTACTTTCAATTGTGTTAACATTCACATCCACACTTCCTCCCTCTACTATATTTCCTGCCAACATTTTCTATGGCCAGTCATAGTCAAGTTTATTGTGTTTTGTAGGGAACTCATGGTGCCTAGGCAATGACAACTAACTCGTCGAGGAGGCGCTACAAGGCCTTCCTCTTCTAGGCACTGACCACTCTTTGGATGGGATTTCGTCGCCAATTTTTTCGAGGCTTCTCCACTAGAGGTCAGGAAGGAAATTCTAAAGATGGAAGCTAAATAATGTGGTGATCAACAATACTTTTCAGACTTTGATATTAGTGGAGGTTGTCTCAAATGGGTTCCAAAACCTAGCAAATTTAGGAAGAGACATCTTCGCTTTCTGCACTCCATCACCCTTCATCACCAATTGGAGAATTTGTTAAACATGGTCATCAGGGATAAAGAAATTGATAACTACAAACTTTTTGTAGGACAGGAAGAAATAAAGCGCATTATGAGAGACATCAGCTACAACTTGAATGATATAGCAGTAAGACTGAACGAGGTGGAAAGGTATATTGTTTCAAATTCTAAGACTAAATCAAAAGGACATGACAAAGAGGAAGCAATTATCAATGTAGTCCCTCTCAATTCCATTTTTGCTAACCCTGCTCTATCGGAGAATAATTCCCATGCATTTGGCTCTCCAGGATCTACAATCATCATCCTCGATTAGTCTTCTTATGTTTCTATTTTTCTACCTATGCATATATGGTATCTATGTTGTTTACTTTTTGTTATACTTTCTATTACTTTTCTCGTCTCATCTAAATAACTAGTTTTGTATAGGGGGAAGATAGAAAGATGAGCAGTTATAGTGCCTCCCTATTTTTTGGGTCATATAAGTCTATAATGGCCCAAATTTTGGTTTCTATAACCAGGGTCTTTGGTATCTATGCCACTTTCAGTATCTTGGTTGCTCTCAATAGCATAACTTCATGTAATCTCCCTCATTTTGAATAGTAATACAAGACAAATTTACCAAAAAAAAATACTTTTATTTTATATTTTCATTGTGTTGAGAGACACTCTTAATTTAATGTGGAAGATATGTTGAATTGTCTTGTCCTATTATATAAACATTTTGCATCAGTCAAATTACATAAAAATAAAAATAAAATAAAATAACATAAAATCAATAATTAAATTAAAATTAAGATAAAATAATCAATTTATTGTTAGCAGTTTAGATGTCCACCTTTTAACAACACATGGTTTTATAGATATAGATATATATATGAGCTAAGAGGGAGATTTGATCCCTCTCAGCACTTGGTAGATCTAAATTGATATAATAACAATTGTACATTCATTATTAATTTAACAATATAGCAATGTAAATAATCACTTGATGATATGTACTATTAATATATGAAGTTTATAGTTCTGAAAATTTATTAATGTATGCATTTTGTAATTATGAAAAACCTGATAATATTTTACTTATTAACTTATGATTTTTCTCTCATTATCTATTTTATTAAATAGTTCATCAATTAAGTTAATTCTTTTTAAAGTATTATATACATAGAATTTGTTGGGTAATGTGAATCCTAATATCACTTGCATGCCTTGAAGCTTAAATAGTTGTGACCCAAGGGCATTTAAGCCGTGAAAATCACTTGGGGATCACAATAGCCCTTAACATGGCTGGAATTTTACCCATGAAAATTTAAATTGATGAAGTTTACACAACATAGTACCTTAATAATACACCTTATCATCGTCTTCTTTAGGCCTTATACACAATTTTTATCAATTTTTATATTTTTTATAAAAGAGTATTTATTTAAGGGAAAAAGTTATATTATATTTTTATAATTTAAAAAGGATGAGAATATAAATGGTTTTAGAGCATGAATTCCTTATGATAAAAATCCTCTAATTTAATATGATAAAATTTAAAAATAATTTTATAAGTGTTTTCTTAAAATATATTATAAATCTTATAAATCTTATTCTCGTTTGGAATGCTTTTTTTTTTAGTTTTTTTTAATATACATTTTTTTCTAAAAAAGGTAAGTATTTTATTCAAAGATGGTAATCATGGAGTAACTTATCCTTATTAATGTTTATGAGATCGGGGGTTTCCTTTGGGTATATGGACATTCATAGAATCATTTTCAGCAATAGCAATATCATTTCATGCTATAACAAAGTGGCAAGGGTCAGTAGAGGGGCTTGGACAAGCTAAAGAAAAAGATCAATTAAACACCAATTCTAGCATTACGAACTCACAATAACTTGTCGAAGTGGAGATAGAGGTAAGTGGGTATGCTATGTGAGCAATTATGATGTAGAGATGAATGTTTGTATGCTACCATTATGAAGTATTTTATGGGATAGTTCTTAACTACCCTACAACATGGAGCTCTATGTCTTAGTGCAAGTTGTGAAGAACAGGAAGCACTATCAGATAAGAGAGGAAACAATAATATACATAGATCACTAGTCGCTACAGTGTCTGTAGGCCTAAATTAAGCCACAACAAACTAGAGATTACAAGTGAATGAAGTTTTTACAGTGGTTTCGTTTAGTGATGAAGTATAAGAAGGGAAACATAAACAAGTGGGTTGACATGCTTTCACGGACACCCACATCAAAAATTACAGCTTTGGGAGCTTTGATGCACATGGACTCATGCACCAACGATGCATACAAAGAGACATACTCAGAGCATGAGGACTTCAAGGAGGTGTTTCGACAATTGCAAAACTAGAGTCATGCGCACAATTGTGACAACACAATTGACTAACATCTCGAGGATGGGTTACTCTAAAAGTTTGATAAGTTACATGTTCTTAAATGTGATTCATTGTAGCTTATTAGAGAGGCTCATACCTCCAAGGTTGCAAGACACTTTGTTGTAGGAAAGGCAATGACCAAGTTGTAGAGGTACGTGTATTGGCCCAAGATGCAAGAACAAGTAGCTAGATTTGTAAGAGGATGCGTGTTTTGTTGTACTAGAAAGCATAACAATAGGAAATAGGGCCTCTATCATCTTTTGTACCCAATCATCCTTGGAAACATTTTCATGGAATTTGTGGGAGATTTACCAATAACCAAGAAGGGAGATGACTACCTGTTTTTGGTAGTTGATAGGTTTAACAAGAAGTGTGCTTTGATGCCCTGTAAAAATGTCATTAGTGGATAGGAAGATACAAACTTGTTCTTTAAAAAAGTTGGGTTCACTTTGGGATATTGAGCAGCATTATTTTAAATAGGGACATAAGTTTTCTCAATATAATTTTGACTATATTATGAGAAGATAGACACAGTTAAAAAGGTCTACAACATTCCATCCACAAACAAATTAGGAGATAAATTGAAATTAGGAGATAAATTAGTCAACATGGTTGCCCAATTAGAATTCGACACAGCTTACCATAGCGTGTTGAGGGATTCGAACGTGCTAATCTTAGTTAAACGCTATGAAAACCTGTGCGGCTTCGTGCCAGTTTCACTCACAAGCTCTCGAGCCGGGGCTGGAGCACTTAGATGGGTGAAATCCTGGTCGTCTATCACTGCCTGATTAACCGGTCGCTGAGCAAGATGTTGTGCCAGAAAAAGGGCTTCGTGATCAACTGGCCCAACTGGTACAAGATCGTCAAGGGGCTCTCCGTGGTGCTATTGTACTTGCACGAGGACTGGGACAAAATCGCTGTGCACAAGGGTGTTGTAGCGAGCAATGCCGACCTGAGCCCTCGCCTCGGGGGCTTTGCGCTGGTGGAGTTACAACGACAACGATCACCATGCCACTAATGTTGTCCGTGGGATCTTTGGGTACATGTCCCTTGAATACATGGCCGACGTTCTCAGCTTCGGGGTCGTGGTCCTAGAGGTTTTGTTTGGTAGAAATGGTTGTCAATTTCAGGTTCCCCGACGTTTATGAATTATGAATTTATAAATTCCGTCGTATGAATACTAGACGTACATTTGAGAAGAAAAGAACCCGTTCATCTGAACGTTTGTGGTGTGGAGGCTAAAGCTGCCAAAGTTAGGTGTGTTTTAGGTAAATGCGAGTATGTTTTAGGTACAGGTATATCTGTCATCCCCCAAAGGGAGTTGGGTTTGATGACAACTACTCCAAAGGGAGTTGAATTGCGTTGAAAGCAGAGCATTCAAGGTAAAGTTTGGTTAATGAAAATGGAATTTAGCCTTCCACTTTTTGTTGGTTGGATTCCATATGGAAATTTTACATGTGAATTAAGTTTGGATTGGGTATGAAAGTCGTATTATTTGCGGTTTGTTCGATGTATTTGAAACAATAAATCTCCGTGGCGGATTCATATTTGCTATGTGGGGTTCACAAGGTATTGTCGTGGTATTTCCCAACCCATTTTTATACGTGAGAGATGGGTACAAATTATTGCCAAGGTGCGTTCAAAGTAGAAGAATGGCTCATATTAAAGGTGGTTTAATTAGTGGATGGGTGAAGCGTTGTTAAAAATCATATTAAAATATATTATTGACTTCGCTGATGTGGTGATGATTTCATAAAAACATAATGTAATCATGCTCATCCTAAGAAGATAATAACGCTTGGAAAGGAAATTTCATATATATATTACAGTTTATGTTTAATCTCTATTTTATTTGGCTGGTTTAGATGTGGAAATGGGAGGTCCTCGCAAAGCTGAAATGTTTTATCTAGTTAGTTGTCCACAACCGTATATTAACATGGGATAACTTTGTCAAAACAGGTTTTATTGGTTTTGGAGTTTGCCTTCTTTGTAGCTCTGTGGAGGAGAATGTCATGCATATTTTCTTGGTGCGTCCTTACACCCTCGTTGTTTTGGTAGGAAATCACTTCTATGGTTAACATTAACAATGATGTGGACAAAGCCTCCATCTTATCTTGCCTCCATTCTTGGGCAGACCACAATAGAGTGTATAAGACCATACCTTTGTATTTTTTCTTGGCGATTTAGCGATGTTGAAATGCTTACATTTTGAACAACGCTACTCCAAATCTGAGATATAATTCCCTCAAAGTTGTTGAGTATTTCTTGGAGATTGGTCCTCTTTCATCCTCCAAAAATTAGAGTGGCAGGACCTTCAAAGGTATTAGCCATAGCTATCCAAGTGGCTTCTTTGATGGTGCCTATGTAGGTGTGGAGATGTTATCTCCCTATCCCCTTAACTTCATTATCACTTCTTTTGGACTGGTGGTTTTAGCACTAACATGCGAGTTGAGGTGCTTACCCTCTAGGAGTCCTAAGATATGCCTTATGGCTAGCGGTGGATGAGATCGCCATCTTTGGGGATTCCAAAGTGACAATCGATTGGGCATCGAGTAGTTTCACTCTTAACGCTCCATATTTGGGCCATTGGATGGAACATATCTGCTCTATGAGGTCTATTTTTCACTCATTAACCTTCCACCATATTTTCCGAGAGCAAAATACTTTAGCGGACCTGCTCTCCAAGCGAGGGAAATCGACACATCCTAGATATTTTCATTTTGATTTTCTGGTTCAAGGATCAATCACTAGTTCTGGTCACTTCATTTTTGCTTGATGGTCTACGTTTTCACCTGTCATGCTCTTGTATAGATCCCATGTCTCTTTTTGGGCACTGCGTTGCCATATGCAATCATATTTTTGTGTTTTTTATTTGACGGGTGGTGCCCCACACCTCTGTATGATCTGCATGTGTCTAAATTAGTTTGGTTTGTTTCTCTTTTTGTCATTATTGGAGGATTTTCAGTATGGTTGGGTATAGGGCAATTTTTTCAAGATGTAACAACTTCATTTTTATTAATGCAAAGCATGTTGCTTTTTCCCTGTGAAAAAATCATGTTCACCCCAACAATGCACAAACAATTACTTAGTAAATGAATGACAATACCCAAGAAGATGAGTGGGAATTGCTTAGTGTTCCATTGCCAACATCTGAGAAGAAATATTTAGGATTAACATTTTTGGGACTCCATGTCTCTTTTGATACCAACTTCACACAAACATTCCCAACGTTCAGCGGCAGATGTGAATACTTCTAGAGGATAAACGTAGACATTGATTTTAATAATAGTTTGTTTCGTTTTGTTTTTTTATTATTAGTACATTAGCAGTCTTTTTATTGGTCATTGGAACCAAATATAATCATAGTCATACCTCTATGGCCATCAAAGTATCGTCATAGTCATACTTCTATTGTTGTATTTTTCTACTGAAAACCAAACTAGCAACGAGATTTGAGGTTTTTAGTCATATAATCAACATAGTTTAAATAGTTGCATAACTAGCGAGTTGGGACACATTCAGTATTAAGTGTAGATAATCTATATAATTGTGTACAAAATGGTCTAGATGCATCATATGAAATCATTAAAAACTAACAAAAGCTAAAGCATTGATTGATTTGCAAGGAGTAAGACCAACATGGAAGAAAAATTTACTAGTCATTGAAATAAGTTAGGAGGAAGTGGACATGTCGATTGGCTCCACCAAGGTGCCCAAAAAGGTTGGGCATTTCCCATGAACTAGGAGGGGTTCAGTATGTGTCAATCAAAGAGCCATATTTTAGAAATTCCTTGTACATTCAAACTACAACTTGTAATATGTTAAAACGACTGACTTGAATCTACTCTACTCATTAGTAGAAACAATAAACGATCGAAGAAATCATGAAGCATACAATAGAAAGAATTCAATCAAACATAACACAATTATTTTCTATGGAAATCCACGGCTAAAAACCCCTACTATTTGTCTATTGCATTAATAATAAAATATGAGAAGATTACAATGCTTTGCTCAAGCTTGAGTACCTTCTGCACTATCTCTATCTATCTCACTACTTCCTAAACAAGCTCAAGCCAATTTTGCTACCTGCGAAGCTCCTATTTCCTTGCACAATTTCCTTGGGAATTAGCCCATATTTAGTTGGGAAATTTCACAATTATGAATTGCGCAATCCTCATGGGCCTTCCTCTAATTGCATGCACCATATGTACAATTCAAATGATTTTTCAATTGATAACATTGTCCCTGAACTCCAATCTCAACTGAATCTTTCTCTTATCTGACATACATGAGTTAATTATGAGTGAATCTTTAGTTTACTGGGTGATCACTGCAAGTTACACCCCACTATTGGATATCCCATTAATTCCTCCATCAATTGGAACGTGCTTAACTGACTTTAACTCAATTAGACTGAATTAATTAATTACAGCTCAAAATAAACTCAACTAGGGCTCCTATAAAGTAGGAGACACTCTACATGACTCAAGTTAGACCCTCAACTTGAATTAACTGAGCCAACTAAGTCAAATTAACTTAGTTAACTATTACAAGTTGTCATAAGATGTGGAATTACAATTTGATTCCTAATTTTATTCAAGGACGAAATTAAATTAGGATTTTCTTGTTGCATTTTCAACACTCCCTCTCAACAAGAAAGAGATTATCTGCTACCCTGATCCTGCCTCTATGAAACTCAAATTTGTGTCTTAATAATTCCTTTGCCAAAATATATGCATCCTACTCCTCTGTAGGAATGTATTCCAACAACATGATTCTCCTCCACACACAATCTCATAGATGGTGATACAGGATGTCGTTATGCTTGGACCACTCATGAAAAATTGAATTCTCAGAGATTTTTATACAACTCTGATTGTCACAGTAAATCACTATAGGATCCATCTGTTGACCAAATAACCCAACAAGGATCTTCCTCATCCAAATAGCCTCACAAGTTGCTTGACTAGTAGTCATGTACTTGGCTTCTACTAAACTGAGTGCAACTGATCTATGCTTCCTGTTGTACCAAGAAACTATTTTTGACCCAATACTAAAGATTCCCCTTCATATGATCTTTCAGTCGAATGGATTTCCTTCCCAATCTGCATCTGTGAAGCCTTGAAGCTTCACTCCCTCTGTCTGTTTGTACCAAAGACCAAACTAAGTGGTGCCTCTCAGGTATCTCAACACATTTTTAACTGCGTTCCAATAAAGTATGGTTGTCCTAACCATGGCATGACAAAGTTTGTTAACTGAAAAACACATGTCCGATTGTGTGTTCACCAAATACATAAGTGAAGCCACAAGTTGTCTATAAATAGTAGCCTCCACTACTTCACCTGAAGTAGCACCTTCCTTCCTTTAATTCCATGCAAGAGGAGTCTCCATGGGTTTGTTTCTCTCCATGTGGAACTTCTTTAGTATCTCGTTTGCATACTTTACCTGAGAAACAAATAGTTCCTCATCTCCTTTCCATACTTCCATACCAAGAAGGTAATGCAAGAGCCCCAGGTCCGTCATCTCGAATTCTCTTGCAAGATCCTCTTTGCAAATCTTTATCAAATTCTCATCACCTGTTAGAATCAAATCATCAACATATAATACTATAAACAACAATCTACCTTCAACCACAATATAGTAAAGGTTTGCATCTGCTTCACTTTTGGTGAAGCCCAACCCGGTGAAATAACTGTCATTTCTGTTATACCAAGCACAAGGTGCTTGTTTTAGTCCATATGATGCTTGCTTGAGTATTCACACATGTGACTCTCTGTTGAAGGTCTCAAATCCTTCTAGATGCTCAATATACACCTCTTCCTCAAGCATACCATTGAGGAATGTTGTCTTCACATCCATCTGATGTATCTTCCATCCCATTTGCGCTGACAATGTTAGAATAGATGTGATTGAAGAGTACCTTCATATTGGAGAAAAGGTCTCCTCGTAATCAATTCCCTCCACCCGAGAGAACCCTCTAGCCATAAATATGGCCTTATGTTTCTCCACACTCCCATTTTCTACTTGCTTTACCTTATAAATCCATATGGAACTCACCACTGACTTGTCTGTTGGTCTTGGGACCACTTCCCAAACATTGTTTCTGATAATGGAGTCATACTCCTCAACCATGGCATCAACCCATACTAGTTGCTTCACTGCTTCCTTGAATGAGGATGGCTCAACCTCTACACTCTTGCTAATCAAAACCATGTAGCCAGTGTACTGATCTGGTGACCTCCTCTTCCTTCGTTGTGATGTGGGTGCTCCCACATTCTCTTAAGCATCATGCATCACTCTGTCAGCCTCACTGGCACGCTTCCTTCCATCATTGGAAGTCTTTGCATGAGTGGGTGCTTCCACTCTTTTCTCCTTTGCATGTGGTTGCTCCACATCATCCTGAGGTTCCTCCTTTGCAGCTAAAATCTCCTCATTTGCATGTAACTGAAGCTCCCTCTCAAAGGAACATCTCATGGCCTTCTCTTCATCGAAATTCACATTCTACGAACCATTGTCATCCTGTTGGATGGTGGGTACACTCGATAGTTATGAGGTGTATCAGTGTACCCCACAAATATACCCAAATTAGTTGTTAGTTCTATATTTTTTTGTGCACCCTTGGTAACATGACAGTAGAATGATAAACAAAAGATCCTAAAGTGTGCCATATATGGTTTCTTACTTGAAAACACTTCTTCTGGTGTACTCATCCCGAGAATTTAATGAGGGCTTTTTTTCTACAAATAAACAATTGTTTTGCATGGTTCATCCCACAAGTGCAATGGTAGGCCATGATCATGTAACATTGTCCATGCACCTCCCACAATACTTTTGTTCTTCCTTTCAACCATCCCATTCTGTTTTGGGTTATGAGTTGCTATTAACTCCCATCGAATGTCTTCTGATGCACAGAACTTCTTGAATTCATTCAACACATATTCTCCACTGTTATCGTTTCTGAGAGCTTTAACTTTCTTGCCAGTGTATTTCTCGCCAAGTGCTTTAAATTCACAAAATTTAGCAAATGCCTTATCTTTCTTCTGCATGAAGAAAATCCATCACTTACGAGAAAAATCATTAACAAATATTAACAATACTTGTGCTTGGCCATGGATGTTGTCAAGAACGCTCCACACACATCTGAGTTAACTCTATCAAGCATCGCTTGCGCTCGACTGTCTTTATCATGAAAGGAATATTTAGTGTACTTCCCCAATGTACACCCTTTGCATTTATCTCTCTGGGAAGTCCCGTAGAAATTTGTTGCATGATATTCAAAGCTTCGTGGTACAAGTGACCCAATATTCTATGCCACAACTTATCGATGTCTCGACTTTGCACCTTCTCTACTTTTGTGCTCAAAGCAGTGGAGTCTTCCACATCTAATTTGTAGAGGTTCTTCACCCGAATCCTGATTTACTTCACTTGTCCTGAGGCTATGTAACGAAGGAAATTCTTTCCCTTGCTAAATATCACATCATAGCCACGTCCTCCAACATGGAAACTGAAACCAAATTCTTCTTCAAACCAAAAAAATACATGACATATTTTAATGTGAGAGGAGAACCAGACTCAATATGAAAGGTAACAGTACCGATCCTAGTCACGTTATACCTCCCATTATCTCCCATCTCGATGTGCATCTAGAGGTCCTTCTCCTCCAAGTCACCGAAGAACTCTTTATTGTCGGTCATGTGGAATGAGGCTCCACTATCTAGGTACCAAAAACTACCCATCACCGATGTCACCATGTAAGTGATGAGGGTGAAATCTAGTTTGAATTGTGAAGCAAGAGCATCACTTGCTACTCCTCCTGATGGATTCTTTCCAACCTTTTTGTGTGAACACTTTGTGGCATCGTGTCTTAGCTCGTGACAGTGAAAATATTTAATCTTAGCCATGTCGTTCTTCTTTCCGCCCTGATTGGAATCTGATTTGGAATGGGATGACTTCCCTTTCCCTTTCATAGTCTTTCCAGCCAAGGAACAATTCTCCTCACCATCATGCTTGGATGAGGATCCATCTCTGGTGTTCCAACGAATCTCTTCTTGTACCAAGTCGGACCACAATCGCTCCCACTCTGGTAGCTTCTCCCTCCCATTAACTAAGTCTTGGTAGTTGTGCCAACTCTTGGGAAGGCCTAGAAGTGCTAGGCTCACCAAATCGTCTTCAACAACTATAACACCAACACTTCCAAGCTCATCCTGACATTGGGTGAACTTGGTCAAGTACTTCGGTATTGAGTCACCCTTCTCCAATCTCAACTGGGTATTTCTCTTATTTGTCATGCATGAGTTAATTATGACTGAATATTTAGTTTACTGGTTCATCACTACAGGTTACACCCCACTACTACAGGTTACACCCCACTACTGGATCTCCCATTAATTCCTCCATTAGTTGGAACTAGTTTAACTGACTTTAGCCCAGTTAGACTGAATTAATTAATTACAACTCAAAGTAAATTCAACCAGGGCTCCTATAAAGAAGGAGACACTCTACATGACTCAAGTTAGATCCTCAACTCAAATTAACTAAGCCAACTAAGTCAAATTAACTTAGTTAACTATTACAAGTTGTCATGAGATGTGGAATTACAATTTAATTCCTAATTCAATTCAATGACAAAATTAAATTAGGATTTTCTTGCCGCATGTTCAACAAATATTGTGATGTTCATCCAATAAATAACCCATCTATAGAAAAATATCATGTTTTGCCTCATGCATCTCCAAGAGGACTTTGCTAACAAGGGCTCTCATATGCTAGTAAAGTTCAATAGTATGTAAATACTAGTTTTGTCAGTCTCTAGTGTGCTCGCTTTGAGGTGTGATGTGAAATTGAAAGCGAGAAGATGTATGAACCCAAACGTGAGGTTGAGCACTATCTATGACTCTTTTCAAAGCTCCTCTACCACTAAAATCTCATTACATAGGCATGGTGAAATGGGTAAAGGGATGTAACCCAATGCAATTGATAAGAGGTAGATTGAGTGACGAGGGGCTCACTTCATTGTAGATTGCAACCAATTTTGGGCCAACACTTCTTCACATCCATCCAAGCATGCCACCCAACGACGCAATCTCCTTACATAAAAATTGTCTCAAAATTGTCTTTCCAACTAAACGAATGCAAAGAATCAAGCGTAATGGAGTAGGCCAAGTTAAGAGGACCTAGTCCTTCCCCACTTAAAAAGATGGAAATAACAGTGAGAGGAAGGAAAGAATCCTATTGAGCAACAAAGCACGTTAGGAAAAAGTTCACTCCCAATGAAGTTGAGACCGCTCTGAACTTAAACAAGAATTCAACAAATTACATATATGACCATAAATACAGAGTTGCAGTGGAAATAAAACTTCATTTCATTAATATCAAATATTGAAATATGCTTACCAATAGAATGGAAATAAAAATTGCTCAAGCGATGGTATCTTATCTCTGAGAAGAGATGTGGTGTCTACATGCCTCTAAACTATGTTACAATGTGTTACAATGAGGCTCAATGGCCTATTTATTATTGAACAACAAGGAAAACCCTAAACAACCAAAACTTTAACCCCAAGAGATGGAATCCCAAGAGTTTGTGGGCCCCATTGTGGTTAGTTCGGCAACCAACTTCTCGGGGTCGTAATTTGGTCATATTATCTCTGTTTGGCGCATACGATACCTTGTTGGAAATATGTCTCTGAGTACTACAGGATTTACAACATGCCTTAGCCTATGGCTATGGGCTTACTGTGGACCTCAAAAAAACGCCATTTAGGGGGTCAAAACTACTCTGGAAGTTCAGGACTCGAAAAACTGCTAAAAATAGTAAATGTTGTGATAAACAAGGAAACATAGGAAACTAACTAGAGGTCTAGGTGGAATAGGCGAGTGGCCACCAATATCTACCTGGATCATTCCTCCCTCCTTAGGAATAAATTGTCCCCATTGCGTGCAGAACCTCCATGAGGTGAAGAAATTTTTCTTGGACCTGGTCCATGATGAACCATTTTCCCTAGTGAAGGAGTTGGCCTGCTATGAAAACTCAATATAGTTGGATCCTCTATTGGAAAGTGTTCTTGATCTATGTGTACATGATCTGATAAGTTGTGGCATGTTCCATGAATTCTAGATTTAGCTCTATTGGTGTGAGTTGTTCTGCAATGTCGGATGTGTCCAACAATGGTGGAAAGTATGGCCACAGGCAGTCTACATTGAATACTCGGTGTAGGCCAAGGAAAGGTGGAATGCTCATATCGAAGGAATTATCCCCTACAACCTTGGTGGTGGTGTATGACCCATATCAGAGTGGGTGAAGCTTGCGGTGGGCTCCAGTGAGGCACTCCTTCTGCAAATGTAGCCAAATTTTGGTGCCCACTTGGAACTTGTGCAACACCCAATGTTGATCATAGCACTACTTGTAATTAGTGTTGGCTCTGTCCAATATACCATGAAACTACTGATGGATGTATTGAATCCTCTCAATGAAGTTGTTAGCCCTGTCAGCTTTAGACTGGACATGAGACGAATCTGTCTAAGTGGCTGCAAATTGTATGGCCACATTAATGGGACATAATGGCTGAAATCCCAACCCTCCCTGAAAGGGGTTGTGGCATGTCGAGCTATGGAGAGCTTTGTTTTAGTTGTGCTAGACATATGGGAGGATTTCATCCATGTGCGTGGATGCTTCGAGTTGTACATGCACATAATGTGTACGATCATCCTGTTGATGACCTTTATTTGGCCAACATTTTGGGGGTGGAAAGTTGTGGACTTAGTAAGTTTGGTCCAGCATCGACCAGAGACTTGACAAAAATGCACTTAGGAATTTGATGTCCCGATCTGAGAAAATGGACTGTGGGATCCCAAAGTGTACCCACACTCGCTCAAATAAGAGCTTAGCAGTGGCCTCTACTGTGATACTCTTCTTGCAGACCACCATAATGACCATCTTAGAGAATTTGTCGATGACCATGAAAATGCAGTCATTACCGTGCTTAGTAGAAGGAAGGCTTGACATGTAATCCATGGAGATGGATTCCCAAGTTCGACTAGGAGTAGACAGAGGAGTATATAGGCCTTGCTTATTGATGATTGGTTTGGCAATGGCACATGTTGTGCAGGATCAAATGTACTTCCCAACATCTTGATGAAGGTTCAGCCAATAAAATTAATTCTGCAGTACTACCACTATTTTCTCTACTCTGAAATGTCTAGCGACCCGACTGTAGTGTGCCTCCCAAATCATCTTGGCATGCTCGCTTGCAGGAAAATATTTGGTGTAATAACTTTGCATCCTCGAGGTGAAAATTTGGAACTTCCTTACCTTCTAGGAGTGTCTGCTATGTGCTACTGAATTCTGGATCGCTCTTATACAAATGTGGCTACCTCGAAGTCTCGTGCCCACAGGAGTCGAGCACAGTGATCAACACCATGATTGGTGGTCGGTTGAGGCAGTTTGCAACATTATTGGTGTTGCCCTTCTTGTACTTAATGTTCAAATGGAATTGTTGTAGATATGTGGACCATTTATGATGGTGGTCATTCTGCAACTTCCCTTATGTCTGTACAAACTGCAGGGGTCGGTGGCTTGTGTGGGTGACCGTTTCCTTCCACATAATGTAATTCTTCCATTCACAGTAGGCCTGCACAATGGAATAAATTTCTTTGTCGTAGATGGGATACTTTCAAACTGTTTCAGAAAGTGTCGCACCGTGGTAAGCCTCTAGATGCCCCTGCTGAGTAAGAACTACACCAATAGCATAATCAGAGGCATTTGTCTCAATTTCAAATGGTTGTTGGTCATTTGGTAATGTGAGCACTGATACAGAGCATATGTGATGCTTCAACTTGGAAAACACCTTCTGTTGGGTTTCAGAACCAAAAGAAAGTTTCTTTCGTTCCGCCCTTGGTGACTTGACTTAAAGGCCAAGTGATATAAGATAACCCCAACACAATCCTACGGTAGAAATTAGAAAGACCCAAAAAGTTGTGGAGTTTTGTTAAAGTGGTTGGGGCTGGACAATCTTGAATGACTTGTATCTTGGTTGGGTCCACATGCAAACCCTGCTCATCAGTTATGTACCCCAAATATTGAACTTGGGTCATGCCAAAAGTGCATTTATCCAAATTGGTACACATCTTGTGTTGTTGTAGGGTTTGGAGGACCTATCAAATATAGTGGAGGCACTCTTCCCAAATATGGCTGAAGATCAATGTGTCATCTAAATACACCACCTCGAATGCATTGGTGAAGGGTCACAAAATGGCGTCCATCAATCTCATGAAAGTTGTGGGTGCATTCATCAACTCAAAAGGCATGAGAAACCATTTGAAAAGGCCCTCCTTATATTTGAAGGAAATGTTCCACGCATCAGAGGGTTCTATAGGCACCTGGTGATACCCGGACTTCAAATCAATCTTGCTAGAATATTTGGCCCCCTTGAGCTGGTACAGAAGGTCATCAATCCGTGGGAATGGTTACCTTTTCCATACAGTGATCTCAGCGCTTGATAATTAATACAAAGTCTCTAGGTCCCATCCTTCTTTTGTACCAATACAATCGAGCTCCCACAAGGTGATGAGCTTGGCCTGATGTCCCCTTTCTGTAACAACTCCTAAATCTGCATCTTGATCTCATCATTATGCATAACAAAGCATCGATAGATCGATCCATTGGGTAGCAGCTCACCCAAGGTCAGATCGATGGAGTGATTGACCTGACATTGCAGAGGCAACCCCGTAGGTAAGGAGAAAATGTCCCTGTACTCCTCCACAACCTTGTCCATCTACTACTACTGCACGAAGGAGCCCTGTCTAGAAGTTGTGGCCACGATATTCTTCTTTCTCTGAGGGCGAATGATAAGGAAAAAAAATTCATGTTCTGTGAAATGATCTTACTGCATTTCTTTGTAGTGATCAAAGAGATGGCAGTAGGCGGGACTACCTCTGATATCCTGTACAACTTCTTTCCCAAAGTAATAATCACAGAGCGAGGTCTAAACTCATATACAACATGTCACTTCCACAAGTATGGTTGTCCTAATAATACATCACAAACTTCAAGAGGGGCAACATCACACAATACCTCATTCGTGAAGGGCTTGATGCTGTAGGGAAGGCATAACTTCTGGCTAACGTGAAGATATTGTCCTTGGTGAAGCCACCCGATGGTGTATGGTTGTAGATGTGATGTAGTCAGTAGGCCCAGTCGCTTCATGAACTCTGTTGAAATGAGGTTCTTTTGGCTCCCGCTTTCGACAATGAACTGTAGTGGAGAACCCTTCACCCACATATGTGAGTTGAAGAGGCATTCCCCCTCCTTTGGATCTTCAGGCTCATCCTCCTGAATCTTGGTGGTGGCCATGGTGGCACTAGGCTCAGCATTAATGATCTTATTCCCTTTGTCAATCCCCTTGTCAGGTTCTGACTTAGAGTTGGAACATGTGTCTGATTCAGAAGACTTCAGCTCAGCCACCAGTGACTGCTTGGCCTGATACTCACTCGTGTTGTGAGTGGAGCTCTTATGGAACTCACACCATTTTCCCATGTCCTTCTTTGGCATTATTGTGTTTTTATTTTCTTGCAGCTTCGACAGGTTGTCCTAGGTCGCTCCGCCTTAGCTTTGTCCTTTTCTCTGTGGTTTGGGGGCGCCTTTCCCTTGCTTCAGATTCTTATATCCAAAGTCTCACTTCTTTTGTTTAAAATTATGCTCAATCTTGATAGTGTATCAATACGTCGTGTTGAGCGAGGAGATGTCCAGGAACTCCATCTCATCTTGGATGTACCTCTGTAGGCAACCATGGTACTTGAGTACCAAAATGTCGCTTAGAATCCTTGATACCCAACTTCATGTGAAGGGTATGACAAACATTGGTAAACTCTAGCATGTCTTGGTCCCTTCTCTGCCGCAGCGTGGTCCACTTTGTGTATTTATTATCATAGCTCTCGACAGGGTAGTACTGCTCCTTGATGGCATCCCTGAACGAATTCTAAGTGGGTGTGGCTAAAAATAGTGAGGGTGTACTTTCATCCTTGTTCTCACAGTAGGTTTCCCACCAGTCCTTGATGTGGGGGGCGACTTTGAGAAGTGAAAAAGTAACTTTTCCCACCTGGAAAAATCATGAACATAAAAATACCCTATTAGCATATTTAACCATTTATCTACGATGTCTGCATATATCTCACCTTCAAATATGGGGATGTCAAAGTTAACTTGTACCTTAAAGGGCGTGGTGCTTCCAGAGTAGCTGCTGGAAGAAGACGTGTCGCCTTTGGGTAGCCATAGAAGGATCTGGAA
Source organism: Pinus taeda (assembly GCA_000404065.3). Taxonomy (NCBI): domain Eukaryota; kingdom Viridiplantae; phylum Streptophyta; class Pinopsida; order Pinales; family Pinaceae; genus Pinus; species Pinus taeda. Next base: position 38,760 of record APFE031005909.1, on the reverse strand, counting down.
AGTTGTCCATCATCGCGTTCCTCTGTCACTCAAGGGACTCTTCGAATAAGATATTCAAAGGATCTCCTGCCCCCTTGTCTTTATTCTCTTTCGCCATGGGAGGCTGTCGGGATTTACGAGGTTGGTCTTACAAAGGTTCGCCCAGTTCGAGTCCTAACTCCTTATATCCCGACCTCGTTGGGGACATGCAAAGAAAAACAAAGAAAGAGTAGAACGCTCTGATACCATTGATCTGTACTTAAATAGGAATGCAAAAAGTTATAGATATAACCATAAATACATATATGAAACAGAAATAACACTTCATTTCATTAATATCAAATACTGAAATATGCTTACCGATAGAATGGAAATAAAACTAGCTCGGGTGATGGTAGCTTATCTCTGAGAAGAAATGTGGTTGCGACATGCCCCTGAACTATGTTACAATGAAGCTCAAGGACCTATTTATTATTGAAAAACAAGGGAAAACCCTAAACCAAAAAAAAACCTAACCTCGGGAGATGGAACGCCAACAGTTTGTTGGCCCCGTTGGGGTTAGTTAGGCAGCAAACTTCCGAGGGTCGTAACTTGGTCATATTATCTCTGTTTGGCGTGTACAATACCTTGTTGGAACGATATCTGAGAGTACTATAATTTGTGACAGGCCCCTTCCTTTGGCTATGGGCTTGCTACAAACCTAAAAAAAAATGTTGTTTAGGGTTAAATCTGCTTCGGAAGTCCAGGGCCCGAAAAATTGCTAAAAATAGTAAATGCTGCAATAAACAAGGAAACATATGAAATTGAATGGAGGTCTAGGTGGACTAGGCGGGTGGCCACCAATATCCACTTGGATCAGAGACACAAATGGTAACCCTACAACCTTCCTTGGAATTCATTGTCATGCATACGTCTAGATCCTTCCTTAAATTAACACCCCAAGTCATTGATAGTGTCATAATGTTTGCGGATGTGTGTATCATCTTAAGTTTATGCAAAGGATAATTTGTGGAGGGAGGTGGCCCCACCTTTCCTGAATTGATTGGGGTGACCACGATGGTACTTTTGCTTCCCACCTTTGGCTAGTATTCTTTAAATCTTACTCCATCTAGGACTTTTTATAATCCTTTGATTTTGTATTTCTCTTACCAAAATGTTTTTTTTAATAATAATAAAAAAAATTAGCAATATATGGATGTAAATATTCACTCGATCATATGTACTATGAGTATGGATATTATAATTTTAAGTAATTATTAATATATAAATTTTGTAAATATGAAAAAAAAGATAGTATATGATCAATCACCATCTAACCAATATGCTTTATTAAATGTTTTTTAATTATATTTTTGATAAATTTTTAATTAAATCACTGATTAATTTATTTATAAAAAATAATCATTTACATATTTATAAGTCATCTATAACGATATTTATCAAGGTTTTATTATTAACTCATCATCGCCTAGGATTTGAATTTGAGTGTGGAAGATACCAATAATCCAATTCCACCCCACTGCCCAAGGATAAACTCCATTGACATATATATATAACTTATATTAAATTCTTCTTTTAATAATAATTAAGTTATAATTTAGTTAATTCTTATATATTTATTATATATATATATATATAATTATATATATATATATATATATTTAATTAGTTAACTTGAGAGTATGATGAAGTAAGTGTTTTGATGACTTACTTAATGGATTTATTGTCCATTAACCCACACACACACACATATATAATATATATAATATATATATATATAACTTTATATTAATTCTTCTTCTTAATGGATAATAAAGTTATTATTTCAGTTACTTCTATATATATATATATATATTTGTTTTTAATTTTAGTAACTTGCAGATGTATGATGAAGTAAGTGTTTTGATACTTTATTATGGATTTATGTCGATACATTACCAACATCTAATTTTTATAGCTATGGTTTAACTAGTAAATAATATTTTGATTTTCATCATTTTGTAAAACAAAAAGAAAGAAAAAATGATACATATAATTATGCCCATAGGCATGTCTATTTTGGAATAGGGCTTCCATAATTTTAATTTAATTATTAAAAAATATTAGATGGATGGGAAGGATTAAACCTCCACGAAATATTCTTAAATATTCATAATAATATACATAAATTAAAATTGAGAATTTTCTCCTAAGTTGTTATGCCCTTTTTACCCTTTTAACTAAATTGATTAATTAAAAAAAATGTCATATGAACAAGTGTCATATTAAGTAAGTTATGATTTTTTGGGCATGTGGTATTGAAACAAAGCTTCTTTAGAGATTGAGAATATCCATGATAAAGTAAGGGTAAATATCCATGTTTAAGAAATTTTCCATGATTTTTTAAATATATACATGTTATTCTTTCAATAAATAATAATAATAATATTATAAAGTTATAATTAGTGGATTTGTATGTTCTTTAATTTTTAACATTGTAGGGAGATAATCCTGATGACAGGTTTGATGCTTATTATGGATTGATTACCTATACTACCATTTAAATATAATAATAATCACTCTAATTATTATTAAAATTGATATAACCCATTAGTATAAATTTATTCTATTTCTTAATATATATATTATATATATATATATATTTATATTATAATATATATATATAAAGAAATAATTTGAATTCACATGGATATATGGGTGTTTACTAATAATAATTATTTTATTTCTTTTTACTTTGATGGGGGTGGGTGAACGGGGAGTACGGAGTTTGGCTCTTTGTGGGTGAAACAATGGTAAATGATGCCTACGTTAAGGTGGGGAGGCTGTCAAGCCAAGTGGTGTCGTCCAGTCCAAAGTCTGGAAAAGATGAAGGCTTCTTTTATATCAAGGCAACTCATTAATTTCAGCAACACTTAGTTTCTTGGCATGGGCGGTAGGGTAAGCAGTTTCACTACGGCTGAGTGTGCACAAGCTTTTCACCTATGCATGCCCATTGGTTTGGGTAGCTATGTATCAAGGGACATTGGTTGTGGGTATTATGTTTACAGAGTGGGGGTTTCTTGATTGATGTTTAGGGTGGTGTGGGATCCAGGGGAGTGGATTTGGGAGTACATGCAGTGTGTGCCTATAACGTTGCATGAAGCTTCTGCAATGAGATTCCAAGTTGCAGAGCTCGGCCTTGAGCGTAGCTCCCGAGTCATTGATGGAAAATTGATAAGTGGGGGATCTCATTTCTGCTCTATTTACTCTTTGTTTTATCCATTTTGTTAGCATCTGGTCATCTCGGTTATGTTCCTTTCTTGGGAGGGTGTTGCTCTGCGACAAGGTTTTGTGTTGGGGTTCCAGAGAGATAGAATTGGGTGACCCTTCTTTATAGGAGGCTCTATAAAGGACACATCTTTGGGTGATGGTGTTAATTTGATTCACAATCGGTGTGTTGGAAGTGTCCATGGTCATTGCGCTTATTGGGTGGTTACGCTTGCTCAAGAGGGTTAGAATAGTTAGAATTGCGAGAGTGGGTTGTGGGTCTCTTTCTCTTTGATGACCTATTTTTTAGACATCCTGGTGGCTATGTTTCGCTAGTGTGGGTGTGCCCAACAGGGAGCAGTGCCTCGTGACCAACCTAGGGAGTGGGCCAACCAGGTGGAGGTGATGAACAAGGATGTGGCGGGGGGAGTGGATATGGAGGGAGAACTTGCTCACATTTGAGCCTAGACATTGGGTCGCGTGGAGCAGCCACCTACACTGGCCACTATAGCCAAACAACTGCGAGGTATCTCAACTAGCTTAGATATCATCCACCAACAAAGGTACGAAGATAGGAACATGACTATTACACACCTAAATGATGTCCAATACAATCATGGGGACATTCTGAACCGCCTAGTACCTATGCGTAGAAGTCAACATTGAACCAATGAGAGGTTGGACAAGATAGAGGTGTTTCTTTATCATATTGATTTCCATGTTCATGAAGGTCATGGCCCACCTATGGCCCCGAGTGTTGCTCATGCATCCAATCCTCTCCCTTGAAATGTTATATGCTAGTTTTTTTTTGGTTTTGCAAGTGTTTTATGCTATCTGACTCTTCTATCTATGGGATTCATGTAAAAATTGGCAATATCTTCTCTGTTTTTGCACTGCTCTCCTCCCTAACAAATCCAGTCGAAGCAAATTTGAGAGAGCAGGGGGTCTCAGGATTATATGTTGTATCTTTTTTTAAGAATTAGTGAAAATAATTGAATTTGGGCTTATGTAATCCATTTTATGATAAGTAAGAAAACTTTTGGTAAAAATCACATCATCAGAGTTTTGTCGACATGTTTCGAACCATCTAGTATGGTTCATCTTTAGGATAAGATGAAAAAACATATCTTGGCATCAAGTTAAATAGATGAAGAGAAAATTTGTTTAACCGTTATATTATAATGGTTTGATTTCACTAAACAAATAATATTTTAATATAAAGTAATAATTGTTAGAATATAGTTTTTAATATTGAATTAAGGAAAATAATTAATCAAAAGGAAAATATTTTCACCGACAAAAAAAATTTATTTTTAATTTTAATTTTTAATAATTAGCATGGTTTAATTATTATAGTATTATTTTTTGTATATAAAAACTTATATAAAAATAATTAATACATGAATAGAGTGGCTATTATAATTTTCAATATTAAGATATAGAATAGGCATTGTCTAAATATTAGACATTTTTTGGAGTTTTTGGTACAAATTTGGCTAAAAAGAATCGGTCAAAGCTTGATTTTTGTTGTTTAAACTAGGGTTTTGACCAAACTCACATATCCAAAAACTTATATCAACATACATATATGGATTCAACATCCTAAAAACCTTGTAAGGCACTTGGATTATGGAGAGATCACAGCTCAAACTTGTGACTCCAACAAATTCTTGCCATATTCAAAACAAATTAGAGTGAAAAACCAGCTACAAAATCTTCCAAAACATTTAATAAATAAACTATCGCTACAAAATATATATTATTTTATAATATAAATAATTTAAAATTTAAAATTAATATTATTTTGTTTTATCAATCTTATAAAAATACAAATATATTTCTATCTACCAAATAGAGAAAAGGTTTTGAGGAAATCAATATTATATAAATGCAACATTTGAAAGGGAAAAAAATAATTAAGTAGAAATTCCCTATCTCTTGATGGATGGTTCCACTTTGATAAAATAATATAAGACAGGAAGTCGAAGTGAAAGATATCCAAAAGGTCAACAACCATTAAAGATGAAGATTACTTTATCTTTCTTGTCAAAAGATCGGTGGTGTTTATTAAAGAATTGGAAACATTAATTAAAAGATGTTGACGTAATGTAAGTTCACGTCCCACCATGCACTTCTATATTTGTAAGAAGAGTTTAGTTTTGATAAATAGAAGCGTTGCGTTGAATATTTTTCTAATAAAATAATGTAATTCAACGAAAGGCTAAATTTTTTTTATATTTTAATTTAATTTATTTAAAAATATTATTACAATTTAAATAAATATTAATATTTTATATTTTAAATGGAAAGTAAATAATTTTATTAAAAAAAAAAAATTGATTAAATATTTGCATTCAAGGAAATATTTAGATGTGAAGGGGACTAGGCACGTATATTCCCAAAGTTGAAAAGAGATCTGATATATAACATAGCCAACGTATATCGCTCACAATACTTATCATAATCTAAATTTTACAATTCATAATTCATATTAAAATCTAGTAAACTTGCCTATGGGGTTAGGGTTATGACGTTAATTTTTTTTAAATGAAGTCATGTTTAAGCAAATATTCCTTAGATTCTCACTTCCTATAATTGGGTTGCGCCTATTCTTCCAATAAGAAAAGGGGACGACATCTTTGATTTTGGGGAGTTGAGATTTACTTGGTTTTTTTTAGGTCATTAAAGTCTTTTTTAAATGCAAAGTGATTAAGGTTATTGAATTTTTACAATTTATAATATGATATTCACCTCTTGGATATATATATGTATATATATTTTAACTCTTGGATTATATATGTTATATATTTAAAATATTTTGTGAGAAAATAAAATATTTTGTAAATAGAAGTAAAGTTAATATTTAATTTGTATAGATTTTTTTTTAATGATTTCTTAATGTTTTTATTATATCTTTAAGCAAGTTACACCATTTGAACTCATTCTTAACTTCAGCGTAGATTTTAATTTAATATATTATTAATTTTTTACATTTGCTAAAACAAATTAATTTTAATAATATAATAAAATATTTAATTAGTTATTAGTGTAATAATAAACTTAACTTTTAAGGATCATGATGGTTATTCTAACAGAGATCTAAATTTGATGATTTTGTTACCAATAGTGTAACCTTCATCTCTTTGTGGAGGAATCCACCATAAAAGATTTTATTCAAATTATATATTAATATTATATATTAATACCTTGAGTGTTAGTGATAAATTTTGGGTCTTTTAAATATATGCCTCTAGTCAAATTTAATGATCTTTTATCAATAGTGTAACCTTCATCTCTTTGTGAAGGAGTCATATATTAATACCTTGAGTGTTAGTGGTAAATTTTGGGTCTTTTAAATATATACCTCTGGTTATGGGCCAGATTATTTAGGTTGTTAAGGATTTAGTTTTTTTTATGTAAAATATCTGTACTTTTTGAATAAGGCTTATTAGGTAGTTGATGTTTAGTTAATTAATGTATTCTTAATAACTTATTAATGTGGTTTAGTCATTAATACAAATGTTATTAGTAGTTAGGATTTGGGGTAGAGATATACTATTTATGGAGGTAGAGAATTATGCTCATGGTATTGGAGCTTTATGTATTTAGAGGTTACCCCTCAACAGCATGTGAATATACTTATTTTATGGGTTCAATGTTATTTTTAAATCTTATTTACTTTCTACTATTTAATTTCTCCATATAATGTTTTTTATTATTGTTTTTTTTCATATAAGTATATTATACATGGCATCTATTTTCCTATGCTAACATGTACTTGAATTTTAGAGAGCTTTCTTAGGTAAGAGACATGTTCCAATTTCTATGTTTTTATTTACTTTCTACTATTTGGATTTCTCCATATAATGTTCTTGATTATTGTTTTTCTATATAAGTATATTACACATGGCGTCAAATGCACTTTCCTATGCTAACATGTACTTGAATTTTAGAGAGCTTTCTTAGGTAGGAGACATGTTCCAATGTCTATAAACATAGATATTTATCAATTAATGGATAGATTACAATTGGAAAGCATACACATAGGGAATGCAAGTGGAGTCACCAAGTTGGACATCATCGTACACCTCTAATGATACTAACTGATAGTATCACATTAGTCAAAATCAATTCACAAATTTAATCTTCTATTTAGCCTTGGTTATTTAGAAGCCACCTAGGCATACCTAAGAGCATACTTGCCTAAACCTTCTGGACATTTGTCTTTATAGTATATTGAGCACAACTCTTAAGGAGATCACTCTCATGTACTGGAGAATTATGTGGTATAATTAGGCATATGATTAATGCCTAAAAATATTGCTTTGAGAATTATGTGGTATAATTAGGCATATGATTAATGCCCCAAAAATATTAAAAAATGAAAAATCCTCAATACAACAACTTTTAGATAGTAAAAGAATAAAATTTGTGGGAGTGATCTTGGGCTTGCATGAACCTTTCAAACTGACCTTTCTTGATTGAAACCCAATTCAATGTTGGTTACAATGGTATAGCTTAGCAATAATCCCTTCAGTGGGACCATGAGCTTCCATGATTTTCACGAGAAACATGACCATGTATACAAGGATTGCCCAATCAGAAGAAATATATAGTCCTTCATTAACTCACTAAATGAGAAAATATAGAACAACATCCACATTTCAAATCAATTTCAACTATCAATTGGACATTTGCAATGATGAGTTGGGGTATGTAGAAAGAGATGAATTTTCAAATGGAGATTACGATCACACTATGACATATTTTCATGACAATTAAACTTATATGATGCACACTGATTGCTTGAGGTAGATCTTATTAATTTGAAATTTGGTTAAATGAATTTAAAAAATGAAACTATGAATTTAAAAAATGAAACTCTCTCTATTAGCATGTTCTTGTCTATCCCTAGTGTGTGGGATTGGCAAGAGTTTGGTTTTTCTCTTTCCCCAACTCATATTTACATGTGGAATTGAAACAAATTATTGTTAAGGTTCATTAAAAGTAGAATAATTCACTTGAGAGTAAGTTTATATATATATATAATGGATTGATGAGAGTAATATTGGATATAATTATATATTAAATATTTTACCTATAAGAGTGAGGGTGGAGGGGAAGTTTATTTATATATATATATATATATATATATAATATATATATATATATATAATTATATATATAGATATCCTAGGGGAACTAGTGTTGGGACATTTCGTTTTTTCTTTTACTGAAATCCATTGATACATTTTTTACAAGATTGTCTTTTTTCATTGTTTAAATTGCATTTTTAGATGCATAAATGGATTCAACAACCTTGAAAATATCTAGGCACTCAGATTGGGTAAAATTCTCAACTCAAATATGTAATTCCAAGAAACCCTTATCTAATTTAAGATAAAATTAACTGGATAATAAAAGGGAAAAAATGTAGAGCATTTAGACTATATATATATATATATAGAGAGAGAGAGAGAGAGAGAGAGAGAGAGATCCCAATATTCTCCCACCTTGTCATTCCTGATGAAGGGAAGATTGTGTAATATATATACTAAGTCGGTCATATAAGTTAAATGGATGATGAATGTCGATAAGCTTAGAATATTGATGCAAGCAAGAAGGACAATTATGGCAACAAGGTTGGCAATAATTCAAATCTTAGCGTTGGAAGTTAGCAATGTGGTTAAAAAGATATAATAACACAAATGATCACAAACCTCCATTTATAAAATATATGTAACTTGACAAAATTAATCACAACATTTCATTAAATGTGATGACAAAGATTTTTTTCCTTAAATCTTGAACATATACATAATATTTATAATTGCGTTGTAAGGCGTTTCCCATGTGAGAAGAAGTCTCTCAAATGCCACGTGTGCTAATGTGAGACTTTGATTTTCATCTTAGACAATTAAAATAAAATCTGCCATTGGATTGAAAAAAACAGTTATTGTTAGTTACAATTCTATAGAACCTTTTTCACGCATTTGAGAGCCTCTTCCTCGCATTTTTTCAACTTGTCCGTGGTGCTGCAGGAAGACGACAAGAAAAACTAGTTACCATTCCAAATTGGCCAACATTGGAGCGTCTTCCTCGCATTTGTTCAACTTGTCCGTGGCATTACAGGAAGATGACAAGACAAATCAGTTATCATTCCAATTTGGCCAACGTTGGAGATTTTCAGAAAGGCTACGGGCAGGGTTGCAAGGCTACGGTCAAATTCCCCAGTACAATTAATCAAAATGTAAATTCCCAATCTCCCTGAAACATAATATATGATAAAAAAGAAACGAAAAAAATTGTTGAAAATGTTGACTTCTTTCTTCTATACTATCGTTTCTTAAGTCATTTTCTTACCGCGTTTATTTTGTAACATGTGATGCAAATGCTAGTTAGAAAACTCTAAAATGTGACGCTCTCTTTCTAAACACCTAATATTCTCTTCTTTCTATCTTTATATATAAAATATATGTTTTATCCCATCTTTTCAACTCCATCTTTTTATATTAAAACAAATAATTAAAAAAAAAAATCACAAGATGATTAGATGTTTTTCAATAAACTTTATAATTTGAAAAAATAAATTTACAAGGTAATAAGAGGTTATTAGGATGGTATAATTTAAACATTACAAATGACATTAAAACCTATCATTAACCTTGTTGATAAGGCTATGACTTTAATAATATAAAGTAGTTATATTCATTCATAACATTGGGAATTGCTTAGTGTTTCATTAGAAACATCTAAGAAGATTGAGACAACATGATGTATGTTTTGATTGGAACTTCACATAAACATTCACATAAACATTCTTAACGTAACGTTTAATACATTATTTTATTTGTGATTAGTTATTTTTTTATAATAAAAGCTGTGTATTTATTATTTTTGATTATGATTATTATATATACAGAAAGAATAATTGTAAATTTATAAATTAAATGAGTAT